>JADLZL010005809.1:0-77545 GCA_015844335.1 Chrysopogon serrulatus
CATTGCATAAGCATCCATGATTAGAGAACCCTAAATCAAACCTTTAAAATGAGTTTACAATTCTAGGGTTTGATTTGAGTTTTCTATGTCACATGTGTATGTGTTGATATTTAAATTCCACTCACAATTTTAATTTTTGTTATAAAAATAATCAACTAAAACCAACCTTGATGTTTGCAAGTGTTTGGCTAACCCTAACTCCCACCTCGAACATGTTTTACAAGTCAAATGAGGTGTAAGAAAGAATCAAATTTGAATTTGGAATTCAAATCCCAAACCCTAGCTTGAGAGGCTAAGTGTTGGAAATTGAATATCATTTTCAAATTTGATGAGCTAACTTTAATAAATTTTCTAAATAAAAGTAGCTAACCATTGGCACCATTTCAAAGTATGAAGTTTGTACTTTGAAAGAGTGCCATTGGTTGAGTTTGAAAAGTGCCACAACATCACTAATTATTTGCCCAAGAATTCAATTTCAAAAACCTTTCAAAAAAGGGAGATTTTCAAAGTGTTTTTGCCCCTTTACCATTTCACCTCAAAATATTCAAAATTTGGGAAAACTCCAAAAATACAGTTTGTGCATCTCTTTGAGCTCTACAACTTTGGTATATAAAGTTTTTCAAGTTTTTAAATAAATTTTGAAGTAATTTCAAAAGTAGTTTGAATTGGAAAATGTCTCCTTTTAAGTTTTAAACTCTAATTCAAAAATTATTTGGTTTCATGAAAAACTCCCTAAATGAAAGTTGTAGATATTGAGAAATAGAACAACTTTTATTTTTGGAGATTTTCATCTTTTATTCAAAATTTGAAAGTAATTTTAAAATCCCTAAAGTTAGGGTTTTGTGTTAAATTCAAATTTAAAGTTCAAATTCAAAAACCAGTTTGAATCTGACCAAACTCCTTTAATGAAAGTTGTAGAGCACAAAATTTGGAACAATCTGTATTTTGGGATATTTTTGTGTACAGTACAATTTTTGGGATTAATTTTGAAATTGGAAAAAAATAGGTGTCCCCTTTCTGATTGCATGAGCGGGGGGTGCTTGCCGCCTGCCCGGCGCCCATGCCGGACGGCCGGCCGACCGCCGCCGTGGCCATTCTCGGCCGTTCCCGGATTCCACGCGCCACCAACCAGCTCACCGGCTTCGCGAAGACCCCGCCCACCTGTCAATCTTGCCCTCGCCTTATAAAAGCCAGAGACGGCCGTCGATTTTGCTCTTTCTCCCTCACTGCTCATCGCCGGCCGCCACCGTTCACCTGCCCAATTCGCGCTCCACACACCACCACTGCTTCCAACTGCTTGCACCCATCCCCGCAGCTTCATTGCGCACGCTCTGAGCCACCAGTTGCTCTGCGAGGCAACTTGAGTTGCTCGCACGTCGTCATCTTCTCTCACTCCGGCCAACTGCCGCCGCCGTGGTGAGCCCTCGCCGTGCACCCTCCTCTGGTCCCGCGCTAGGTTGTTTTCGCGTGGCGTCGGGTTCGCCTGAGTGTGCTGGTCATGTTGGTGTACCTGGCGCCGTCGGAGAAGCTAGGAGGAGCCCTTTCACCGGAGGCCGTGCGCCGGCGAGCCGCCGCGGCCATCGTCCTGGGTGCTCCAGGGGTTGGCATAGGGCTTGAAGTAGCTTGTTAGGCGCGGTTCGGTGTGAGGAACTCGTCGGTGTAGCCGGTTTCGCCGGAGGTGCAGCGCCGGGCGGAGAGAGCTGCTCGTTCGCCGTCGGCCCAGACTTGTTCCCGTCGGGACGAGAGGAAGGAGGAAGGAGAGGAGGGCCGACAGGCCCGGCCCGCCTGTCAGCCAGAGAAAGAGAGGGAGAGAGCGCGTGCGGCGCGCCACAAGAGGCCGGGCCGACTGGGCGCACAGTAAGCCCACGGGGAAGAGAAAAATGTTTTTTCTTTTTCTAAATTTAATTTTCTCTTGCTGTTTTTCATCTTTTGTTGTAAATTTATTTGGGCAGATAAAAATGTGAGAAAAATATGTGTATGCTCCTTGTGATGTGCTCTGTTTATGAAAATTACTAACTTTGTTTTTCTGATAAAATTTAATTGTGTTTTAATTTGCTTTTTTAAATTAATAAATGCAATTTCAATGATTTTTAATAAATAAAATATAAGTCCAAAAATTATGAAATTTGTTTTGTGTGCTAATTAGAGTATGATGATCTTAATTATGAAGTTTGGTTAAGTTTTGATTAAGTTTGTATTAAGCTTAATTAATCCCTTTATTAATTAATGTTTAGTTAGTTAATTATTTGATTAATTAGGGTTTAATTAATCTCCAATTAGCAAGTTAATTAGTGGCTTTCAACGACTGTAAAAATGGTCAATAAATTAGTAATCACTCTAATCACCATTAGGGTTACTTGATTTTGGGATTGAGTGATGACCCTAGGTCATTAACCCTAATGACCTTCGGCATTTCATGTTGATTGCGTATCGCTAGTCCGTCGTCGTCGACGCTAGTTATACCTTCTTAGTGCAAGGTTGCCGTGAAGGAAAGTTGTACTCAAGATTGACTAATAATCGTTGCATCATTATCGCATGTCTATATCACTGCATCATAATCATGCATTCTTGTCGTGTAGCTGTCGGCTCTGAGGAAGGGGTTGATCCAACTCCTGTTCTTGAAGAAGGTGATCGTCGTGAGGAGGTTGGATCTGATCTTGGTGATTGGGTAACTGAGCCTCACTTCTTCGAGCCCCAAGGCAAGCTCCGGATGCATTCAAACCCGCCCTTGTATTTCGAAAGCTTTATGATTTCATGTGATGATATAATGCATTAGGTGTAGGAGTTGTGTGCTATCCTACTTTGATGCATTTACCGTACCTTGTTACATTACCCTGTACACCTGTTTTGATTTTCGAAATGCTTAGTTACGCTTAGCCTCGCTACTAGTGTAGGTTTTGATAAATTGTTTTCAAAAGGTGATAACAATACTTTCTGAAGGGAATTTACGAAAACCTGATGTTGCTTGTTGTTTATCCTTGTTCCGACGGGGTCAATGATATACAACAAGAACATGATGATGAGTAACTCGAGACGTCGGTGGAGTGACTTGCATCAGGAGGGGCTATTGCCCTGATGTAGTGTCGTCCACTTGTGTCGGTTAAGGACCGTCCGTTGTTTGGCCCTGGGATCATGAGGTTATTGGATAGTACTAGTCGCATGCTAATGGCGGTAAGCTCCACTTGGACTATTCGTTACTAGAACGGACAGTAGCGTGTACCCATCCTACGATGCGCACCGCCGAAGTGACCGAGCGGCCGTAGGGAGGTGGTGTACTGTACACCCGTTCTGGCACGGAGACATCTAAGCGTTGAGTTGATGTATGTAAGATGTTGAGTCCTGCATACATCGTGTGGCTAGGAAGCCCCAGCTGGGTATATAAAGCGATTCGAATCGCCGTGTGCTCCACGATATGGGAGCCGTGATCCGAGTCCCGGCATCGTAGTAATAATGAAAGTCTGAGAATGAGAGTTTTGAATCCGGCATATGTTTGATAAGTGATTGTTAAAGTAAGGACTGGCTTAGTCTCTTGTTGCAAAAGGGTGTCTTTTGATCTTGCTAAAGCCTCACCTTGATTCCTATTAGCCAGCATTCCTGAGTCTTCTCCCCACTTTTTGGTCGGGTAAGTCTTGCGGAGTACTTTTTGTACTCAGGGTTTGTTCAACCCCTGTTGCAGGTGAACCGCATGGACAAGAGTGCTACGGCCCTTGTTGCATAACGGTTGTCGAAGAAGTAACCGATGAAGAGTGAATTGAGTGGCCTCTGGGCAGGGCACTTTGGTTGTGTGATATGTAATAAAGTTATATAATGATACTTCCGCTGGTTTGTAATTATAACACTCTGGTTTGTATAAGTTTTGCAAAAGGTTTGTAAATTAAGTTATTGTAAGTCTTCCGCTACTCTGGTATTTGTATATGAAAACTGTTGTAATACTGTGATGTCTCTGTAAGTATCGATCCTGGAGTGATCGTGGTTTATCGGGGATTCACCCGACGGAACATTCTAGATTATGTGGTGCACAATTACGGCTGACAGAGGTCTTAAGGACAATGTCAGGTGCTTGTGGGCCATGTAATTTAGAAGGTTCTGCCACAGAAGGTATCAGAGCGGTACTTACAAAGATACTCACAGTGTTACTTTTTAAAAACTTCAAAATGTTTTGGATTCAAAAGTCACATGGGGTTTGGTCCAAATTGCTTCTGCTCCGTCTAAATTCTTTCTTATAGTCTTGTTAGGTGCTATTTAAAAGAGGGTCTTAAGCGGAGTATCATGTGTTTTTCTTTTGCCCTATATTACTAAAAAAAAGTATGCTTATGTTAGTTTAAAAGGTTTTCGCTCGATCCGTAGGTTCGATCATGCATCATATTTAATTCACATGTTTAAAATTTTATTCTCGAAGCAAAGTGGTTGGGCTAAGTAAAATCAAACCTGTTCTTGCTAACTCTAAGGCTCTTGATCTTATAGACTCTATCTTTACTTACTACAGGATGGCACGCACTAAGCAGACTGCCCGTAAGATGACCGGACCAAAGGGAGTACCGCGTCACCAGATGGCGCCACGTAGCCACGATGCTGAGGCAGGACCTAGCGAGCCGCAGCTTGGGAAGAAGATAACCAAAAGGCGTAAGATAGCCGAAGCCGGGCTGCTGAGTTAGCTATTGTTACCAAAGATCATTGCAAGTCAACAATTGAAAACATCAAGCTGAAGTCTGAGATAGAGAATCTGCAGGAGCAAGAACAGAAGGATATCGAGTCCATCCACGAGTATCAGCGGAAAATTGCTCAACTTGAGCAAGAACTGGAAGCTACAAGAAACCAAAGGAATGATGGGTACGATGCTATTGAGGAGTGCAGCTCGGGTGGAGGATCTTGAAGCATATACAGCTGCTTTTACACGAGGAGATCCATCATCGGTATCATCTCCACGATCCGGTGTACCAGCCAGCCAGGTAGCCGCGGATGACTTGGGATCGGTGGAGTCACCAGAGGTGTACCCGACCCCAACCGAGGAGTCCGAAGCAGATGAGTCCGCTGCGGACAATGAGTCTGATGCAGACGAGGAGTCTGACCTCTGAGTTCCTCCAGAGAGAAATATGTGTAAAATAGTCAACCTGGGAATGTCCGGCCTACGAGCGGACTTGTCATATAAATAAGTGAACCTCTCAGGTGACTAGTTTGTCTTCGCTGTTTTAAAGTTCAATAAAACCGCTTGTGAATAAATATAATCTTGTTTATAACAGATGTCTGATCATCCTCGTGCAGGTTTTTCGCAAGAGAGGGGTGAGGCCCCGCACCACCCACCAGCACCCCCATCCTTATCGACGCTGTGGCAGCTTTAGTCCATGCCACCATCGAGAATGCCCGTATGCTACGGGAGATAAGTCAAAGAAAATCGTGATGCACCACATGAACATCATGGTCGCCGTAATCACGACGAAATCACATATGCGGACTTCACCGAGACTCGTCCGCACGGTGTTCACCGGGGGGCTGAGGAACCCTTAGAAGCTAATGATTGGCTTCGTATCATAGATCTTAAGTTTGACCTACTAGAGGGTTGTCGGATTTGTTGAAACCCAAGTTTGCCGCCCAACACCGAGAGGCCCCAGATCTGCGTGGTGGGCAAATTTCCTTGCACGACGACCCAACCGACCAAAGAAATTACGGGCTATGTTTAAAGATGCATTCCGTCAATATTTTATTCCAGACGGGGTAATGCAAGCTAATTTGGAAGAGTTTCTAGCATTAAAGCGTGGTGGTCAAACCGTGGTGCAATATGTGAATGCATTCAATCAACTATCCCAAAGTATGCACCGAACATGTGGATACTGACGGCAAAAAGAAGAGGTGTTTTGTTAGGGGTTTGAGAAATGACATCGAAACCCATCTCACTGCAAACCCTAAAGCCACTTTCTATGAGTCAGTGGATATTGCCATATCCTACGAGAGATCTTTGCAAAAACAGAAGAGTGAGGAGAGACGTGCCTTTCCTAGACCATCTGGCGGAATCCAAAAACGCCAGAGGGTTATCTTCCATCCCACTCAACATAACCGTCCACCATTCCAATATCCCCAAAGACCAAAGAAAGCCACCAACCCTATCGTCACCCACCCCAAAGAAGAAGAAGTCCAAAGGCAACAGACGTACGTTCGTCCTGCTGCCGCAACCTATCCCCAGCAGCCGAGCACCCAAGGTGTTCGAAACCCAACCCCACCCACTTCCCAAAATGCCCCCACCGGTTTCGGTCCGTGCTTTAATTGCAACCAAACCGGACATCTTTACCGAAACTGTCCATACCCCAAAAGAAATACCTCCAATCTTCAGCAAGGGTCTGGCAGTCAGCAGCACCAGGGTCAGGGCAGGGGTGGTTCACAGCGTGCCCCGAAGGCCAGTGTCGGGAGGAAGACCGGACGTGTATATCAAGTCCAGCCTGGAAACGTTCTGGAAGGAGAGCCAGTTTTAATGGGTATGTTCCCTGTTGCCGGTCACCCTGCAATTACATTGTTTGATTCTGGTGCATCGCATACATTTATCAATCGCACATTTGTTACCAAGCATGAAATCCCCATAAAAAGAAATTAAAGATGAGTTTTTGGTGCAATCACTTAGGGAGGGCGTATATGTACACGGGAAATGGTATATCGATTCCTATATCTCTTGGTGGGTATCTTTATCCCACAGATCGATAGTCTTGAAGGATCAAAATATAGATATGATCCTCGGAATGAATTGGTTACGCCATTATGGCGCTGTGATAGATACCCTGAATAGAAATGTTAAGCTGTTGCTACCTGATAACCAGCCCCCACTCCTTATCCAATTTCCGATTCCTAAGAGGGCAGCTCAGACGATTAATGCCACCTCGATTGCAAGACATCAAAAATATCCCCATGGGTTTGTGAGTTCCCGGATGTGTTTCCCGAGGATTTGCCCGGGTTACCACCCGAAAAGAGACGTTGAGTTTGTGATTGAGTTAAAGCCTGCATGCGCACCGGTATCCCGAAGAGCGTATAGGATGCCCCCAAAAGAGTTAGCCGAATTGAAAACTCAGTTGACTGAATTGTTGGACAAAGATTTTATCAGACCTAGTTCATCACCATGGGGTTGTCCCGCAATCTTTGTGAAAAAGAAGGATCACACTCTGAGAATGTGTGTGGACTATCGTCCACTAAACGAGGTGACCATCAAAAATAAATACCCTCTTCCTCGTATAGATCTTCTTTTTTGATCAACTTGCGGGAGCCAAGGTGTTCTCCAAGATCGATCTTAGGTCCTGGTTATCATCAAACCGGATCGGGCCCGAAGACATTCCTAAAACCGCCTTCACCACCAGATACGGCCTATACGAATATCTTGTCATGTCATTCGGGCTTACCAATGCTCCAGCCCATTTCATGTATTTGATGAACTCGGTGTTTATGCCCGAGCTCGATCGCTTCGTCGTGGTCTTCATCGACGATATCCTTATATATTCCAAAAACAAAGAAGAGCATGCGGAGCATCTCCGTATTGTTTTGTCTCGTCTCCGAGAACATCAGCTTTATGCCAAACTTAGCAAATGTGAGTTTTGGCT
Source organism: Chrysopogon serrulatus (assembly GCA_015844335.1). NCBI lineage: Eukaryota > Viridiplantae > Streptophyta > Magnoliopsida > Poales > Poaceae > Chrysopogon > Chrysopogon serrulatus. The sequence continues at coordinate 7,575 of JADLZL010005809.1, forward strand.
TAGTGAAGTTAACTTTCTTGGTCATGTTTTATCTGCCGAGGGTGTTGCAGTGGATCCTAGCAAAGTTCAAGATATTCTTAATTGGAAGCCACCCATCAGTGTCCACCAAGTTCGTAGTTTCCTTGGAATGGCGGGATATTACCGTCGTTTCATCCCTGACTTTTCCAAAATAGCCAAACCAATTACCGAACTCCTAAAGAACCAAACTAAATTCCGGTGGTCATCTGAATGTGAGCAAGCCTTTCATAAGTTGAAAGATCTTTTGACTACTGCTCTAATCCTCGCTCATCCAGATATTGAAAAGCCATTCGATGTGTATTGTGATGCATCTGGCATCGGCATCGGATGTGTGTTGATGCAAGAAGGCAGGGTTATTGCTTATGCTTCAAGGCAGTTGAAGCGACATGAGGAGCATTATCCCACTCATGATCTTGAGCTAGCTGCCGTTGTGCATGCTCTGAAAATATGGAGGCATTACTTGTTGGGCAACAAATGCAATATCTATAGTGATCACAAAAGTCTGAAATATATCTTTACCCAGTCTGAGCTGAATATGAGGCAAAGAAGATGGCTAGAATTAATTAAAGATTATGATCTTGAAGTGCACTATCATCCTGGTAAAGCCAATGTAGTTGCCGATGCTCTCGGTCGAAAAGAGTCAATGCAATTGTCTTACTTGTCACACCAAAGTGAATCGAAGTTTGTGTCAAGAGTTAGAAAGACTGAATATTGATATGATCCCTCGGGGTAGTCTCGAATGATATCACAAGACATTCTTCTATTCAAGAGAAAATTATTACAGCACAACGAGAAAGCAAAGGTCTCAAGCACATTAGAGAGAAAGTCAGATCAGGGCGAGCATCTTGCTTTCGTCTTGATGACAACAATGTATTATGGTTCAAAAATCGTCTAGTTGTTCCGAAGGTCCCTGAGCTCCGACAGTTGATTCTTGACGAAGCTCACTTAACCATATTCTCGATTCACCCAGGAAGCAATAAGATGTATCATGATTTGAGGCAGAGATTCTGGTGGACTAAAATGAAAATCGAGATAGCTCGATATGTTGCACAGTGTGATACCTGCCAAAAAGTCAAAGCTGTGCATTTGAAAGCCGCTGGAGAACTTCAACCCTTACCCATTCCAGCTTGGAAGTGGGAGGATATTAGTATGGACTTCATCGTTGGCCTGCCTAGAACCGCCAAGGGTTATAATTCAATCTGGGTTATTGTTGATCGGTTGACCAAGTCTGCTCACTTTATTCCGGTAAAGAAGAAATATAGAGCACCTCAGTATGCTCAATTATATATAGACCGAGTAATGTGTCTGCACGGGATTCCAAAAAGTATAGTCACCGACAGAGGTACTCAATTTATGGCTCAATTTTGGCAGAGGTTTCATGAGACTATGGGCACCAGTTTATTACACAGTACTGCTTATCATCCGCAGACTGATGGTCAGACTGAAAGATTAAACCAAATTCTTGAAGACATGTTAAGGTCTTGTGTGTTGACATATTCCTCAGATTGGGAACAATGTCTGCCATTAGCTGAGTTTGCTTACAACAACAGTTATCAAGAGAGTATCAAAATGGCGCCATTTGAAGCTTTGTATGGCCGCCGATGTCGTACTCCACTCAACTGGTCTGAGCCCGGCGAAAGGTGGTTCTTCGGTGTTGATTTAGTTAAAGAAACTGAAGCTAAAGTAAAACAGATTCAAGAAAACTTAAGAATAGCTCAGTCCAGACAGAAAAGTTATGCCGATGTTTACTAAGACCGTTGACGTTTGAAATTGGAGACTATGTATATCTGAAAGTGTCACCAAGTAAAGGTGTCGACCGTTTCGGGGTAAAAGGTAAACTGGCACCCCGATATATTGGTCCGTTTCAGATTACGGAAAGATGTGGGAAGGTAGCATATCGTTTGAATCTACCTGAGCAGTTGTCGCTGGTGCATAATGTGTTTCATGTGTCCCAACTGAAAAAGTGCTTGCAAGTACCAGACAAAGTCACTGACATTGAAGATCTCCGTGTCGAACCCGACCAAGTGTGTTGAGTATCCAAATCAAAATTCTTGATCGAAAGGATCGAGTCACCCGCAGCACATAAGAAGATTTTATAAAATTCAATGGGATCAGCATTCTCGAGGATGAAGCAACCTGGGAATCGAGGAATTCTTGAATGAGCACTTTCCTGGAGTTTCTTCCTTCCTTCTCCTAAGTCATGATTGGTTTCTAACGATCGTGACTTTCGAAAAAATATGAGACTTGTAATATGAACCCTTCTACCTCCCTTATGAACCTATGTAAGATGTGTTTTCTTGACACGTTTCCTTTTCCATTACTTAGCCCTAAGCTTTGAATCTCGGGACGAGATTCCTTTTAAGGGGAATATAATGTAACACCCCGGTGTTACGTTAACCAAAACCTGCCATGTCATCATCATCATTGCATAAGCATCCATGATTAGAGAACCCTAAATCAAACCTTTAAAATGAGTTTACAATTCTAGGGTTTGATTTGAGTTTTTCTATGTCACATGTGTATGTGTTGATATTTAAATTCCACTCACAATTTTAATTTTTGTTATAAAAATAATCAACTAAAACCAACCTTGATGTTTGCAAGTGTTTGGCTAACCCTAACTCCCACCCCGAACATGTTTTACAAGTCAAATGAGGTGTAAGAAAGAATCAAATTTGAATTTAGAATTCAAATCCCAAACCCTAGCTTGAGAAATTTGTGTTGGAAATTGAATATCATTTTCAAATTTGATGAGCTAACTTTAATAAATTTTCTAAATAAAAGTAGCTAACCATTGGCACCATTTCAAAGTATGAAGTTTGTACTTTGAAAGAGTGCCATTGGTTGAGTTTGAAAAGTGCCACAACATCACTAATTATTTGCCCAAGAATTCAATTTCAAAAACCTTTCAAAAAGGGAGATTTTCAAAGTGTTTTTGCCCCTTTACCATTTCACCTCAAAATATTCAAAATTTGGGAAAACTCCAAAAATACAGTTTGTGCATCTCTTTGAGCTCTACAACTTTGGTATATAAAGTTTTTCAAGTTTTTAAATAAATTTTGAAGTAATTTCAAAAGTAGTTTGAATTGGAAAATGTCTCCTTTTTAAGTTTTAAACTCTAATTCAAAAATTATTTGGTTTCATGAAAAACTCCCTAAATAAAAGTTGTAGATATTGAGAAATAGAACAACTTTTTATTTTTTGAGATTTTCATCTTTTATTCAAAATTTGAAAGTAATTTTAAAATCCCTAAAGTTAGGGTTTTGTGTTAAATTCAAATTTGAAGTTCAAATTCAAAAACCAGTTTGAATCTGACCAAACTCCTTTAATGAAAGTTGTAGAGCACAAAATTTGGAACAATCTGTATTTTGGGATATTTTTGTGTACAGTACAATTTTTGGGATTAATTTTGAAATTGGAAAAAAAATAGGTGTCCCCGCTCTGATTGCATGAACAGGGGGGTGCTTGCCGGCTGCCGGCGCCCATGCCGGACCGACGGCCGACGACCGCCGCCGTGGCCATTCTCGGCCGTTCCCGGATTCCACGCGCCACCAACCAGCTCACCGGCCGGCAAGACCCCGCCCACTGTCAATCTTGCCCTCGCCTTATAAAAGCCGAGAGACGGCCGTCGATTTTGCTCTTTCTCCCTCATCGCTCATCGCCGGCCGCCACCGTTCACCCGCCCCAATTCGCTCCACACACCACCACCGCTTCCAACCGCTTGCACCCATCCCCGCAGCTTCATTGCGCACGCCTCGAGCCACCAGTTGCTCTGGCGAGGCAACTTGAGTTGCTCGCACGTCGTCATCTTCTCTCACTCAGGCCAACCTGCCGCCGCCGTGGTGAGCCCTCGCCGTGCACCCTCCTCCGGGTCCCGCTAGGTTGTTTTCGCGTGGCGTCGGGTTCGCCTGAGTGTGCTGGTCATGTTGGTGTACCTGGCGCCGTCGGAGAAGCTAGGAGGAGCCCTTTCACCGGAGGCCATGCGCCGGCGAGCCGCCGCGCCATCGCCCCGGTGCTCGAGGGGGTTGGCATAGGGCTTGAAGTAGCTTGTTAGGCGCGGTTCGGTGTGAGGAACTCGTCGGTGTAGCCGGTTTCGCCGGAGGTGCAGCGCCGGCGGAGAGCCGTCGTTCGCCGTCGCCGCTGCACTGTTCCCCGTTGGGGACAGAGCGAAGAGGAGGAGGGAGAGGAGGGCCGACAGGCCGGCCCCTTTGTCGCCCGCAGAAAGAGAGGGAGAGAGCGCGCCCAAGAAAAAGAGGGGAGAGGGGTGCGGGCGCGCGCGCAGGCCGGGCCGACTGGGCCGCACAGTAAGCCCACGGGGAAGAGAAAAATGTTTTTCTTTTTCTAAATTTAATTTTCTAGTGCTGTTTTTCATCTTTTTGTTGTAAATTTATTTGGGCAGATAAAAATGTGAGAAAAATATGTGTATGCTCCTTGTGATGTGCTCTGTTTATGAAAATTACTAACTTTGTTTTTCTGATAAAATTTAATTGTGTTTTAATTTGCTTTTTAAATTAATAAATGCAATTTCAATGATTTTTAATAAATAAAATATAAGTCCAAAAATTATGAAATTTGTTTTGTGTGCTAATTAGAGTATGATGATCTTAATTATGAAGTTTGGTTAAGTTTTGATTAAGTTTGTATTAAGCTTAATTAATCCCTTTATTAATTAATGTTTAGTTAGTTAATTATTTGATTAATTAGGGTTTAATTAATCTCCAATTAGCAAGTTAATTAGTGGCTTTCAACGACTGTAAAATGGTCAATAAATTAGTAATCACTCTAATCACCATTAGGGTTACTTGATTTTGGGATTGAGTGATGACCCTAGGTCATTAACCCTAATGACCTTCGGCATTTCATGTTGATTGCGTATCGCTAGTCCGTCGTCGTCGACGCTAGTTATACCTTCTTAGTGCAAGGTTGCCGTGAAGGAAAGTTGTACTCAAGATTGACTAATAATCGTTGCATCATTATCGCATGTCTATATCAATCGCATCATAATCATGCATTCTTGTCGTAGCCGCGAAGCCGAGGAAGGGGTTGATCCAACTCCCTGTTCTTGAAGAAGGTGATCGTCGTGAGGAGGTTGGATCTGATCTTGGTGATTGGGTAACTGAGCCTCACTTCTTCGAGCCCCAAGGCAAGCCCCGGATGCATTCAAACCCGCCCTTGTATTTCGAAAGCTTTATGATTTCATGTGATGATATAATGCATTAGGTGTAGGAGTTGTGTGCTATCCTACTTTGATGCATTTACCGTACCTTGTTACATTACCCTGTACACCTGTTTTGATTTTCGAAATGCTTAGTTGCGCTTAGCCTCGCTACTAGTGTAGGTTTTGATAAATTGTTTTCAAAAGGTGATAACAATACTTTTTCGAAGGGAATTTATTTAAAACTCGATGTTGCTTGTTGTTTATCCTTGTTTCGACGGGGTCAATGATATACAACAAGAACATGATGATGAGTAACTCGAGACGTCGGTGGAGTGACTTGCATCAGGAGGGGCTATTGCCCTGATGTAGTGTCGTCCACTTGTGTCGGTTAAGGACCGTCCGTTGTTTGGCCCTGGGATCATGAGGTTATTGGATAGTACTAGTCGCATGCTAATGGCGGTAAGCTCCACTTGGACTATTCGTTACTAGAACGGACAGTGGCGTGTACCCATCCTACGATGCGCACCACCGAAGTGACCGAGCGGCCGTAGGGAGGTGGTGTATCTGCATAACCCGCTCGCACGGAGACATCTAAGCGTTGAGTTGATGTATGTAAGATGTTGAGTCCGCATACATCGTGTGGCTAGGAAGCCCCAGCTGGGTATATAAAGCGATTCGAATCGCCGTGTGCTCCACGATATGGGAGCCGTGATCCGAGTCCCAGCATCGTAGTAATAATGAAAGTCTGAGAATGAGAGTTTTGAATCCGGCATATGTTTGATAAGTGATTGTTAAAGTAAGGACCTGGCTTAGTCTCTTGTTGCAAAAGGGTGTCTTTTGATCTTGCTAAAGCCTCACCTTGATTCCTATTAGCCAGCATTCCCGAGTCTTCTCCCCACTTTTTGGTCGGGTAAGTCTTTGGAGTACTTTTTTGTACTCAGGGTTTGTTCAACCCTTGTTGCAGGTGAACCGCATGGACAAGAGTGCTACGGCCCTTGTTGCATGACGGTTGTCGAAGAAGTAACCGATGAAGAGTGAATTGAGTGGCCTCTGGGCAGGGCACTTTGGTTGTGTGATATGTAATAAAGTTATATAATGATACTTCCCTGGTTTGTAATTATAACACACTGGTTTGTATAAGTTTTGCAAAAGGTTTGTAAATTAAGTTATTGTAAGTCTTCCGCTACTCGGTATTTGTATATGAAAACTGTTGTAATCTTGTGATGTCTCTGTAAATATCGATCCGGAGTGATCGTGGTTTATCGGGATTCACCCGACGGAACATTCTAGATTATGTGGTGCACAATTACGGGCCGAGAGGTCTTAAGGACAATGTCGGTGCTTGTGGGCCATGTAATTTAGAAGGTTACGCCCGTAAGAAGAAGATGATGATGAAAGAAATGAGATTGACTATTATAGATTATTTATTTCATATTGTTTTATATGTAATTTTTGGATATATACTATGCTAGGTTGTAATATAATTCTCTCTTTTTCTAAGTGAGAAAATTCATTTCCATTATATCATATTATCATAATGGAATGCAAGCATTCGGAGATTACAGGTAAAGATATGATAAAGGGCAGAAAGGGCGAATTGCTGGCAGACTTCCAGCAAGAGAGTTAAGAGTTTGTATCTAACATCACCCAACCGAACAACTTAAGAAACCCAGAAAAAGTAGAGGATTTGACTGCACCTCTTAGGAAATCTAGCCAAATCCTTTCTGACAAAATGATCAAGAAAGACTAACACTAGTAATGCGCTGGCAAACGCGATATCAGCGCTACTACGAAAGCCATCAAAATCCGAAAAGCTCGATGAAGATTTCGCTTCCGGCAACCATTTTAATTCTGAAGGATCATGCAAAGTGTCATTCTTTAGAGCTTTCCTCCTGTTCCTCTTAGTCATTCTGGAGAAGCAACTGCTTCACTTGTCAGGCTATTTGCGCCTGTGGAACTCCTTGGCCACTTTGAGCATCAGATTTGCCCCCTCTTGGAGCCGAGTCTGATCCATTTCGCCGTATAAACCTGCCCAATATTGCATTAAAACAGATGAATGACATATAATAATTTCCAAAGGATTTTTGATCAATTTTTTTCTCAACAAGCTTATTTCGACCTTTTCAAATAGCCCAACAAATTGCAGCTATACCCCAAGTATGATATTTCTTTCAAGTAGAAACCAAACCTCACACCACTGCCAACATTGTTGTAAATTTTTAGAAATGTTGGATGCTCCAAAACATTTTGCAACAATAGACTAGATAACTTTTTCAATAGGACAAGAGAAGAAAAGATGAGATGTTTCACTATTATCATAGAAGGCAAGTCTGGGTCACCTTGCCATTTTCTTTTTTCTCATGTTGTCTTTTTGTGATCACAGCAGCATTAGATATAAGCCATAAGAAATTTTAATTTTGAGAGGTGTCTTCTATTTCCAGGTTCTTTTATGATATGTGCCATTTTCAGATCTTGTAGTCCATCATACATAGATTTAATTGTATATTTTCCATATTTTCAAAATTTCAATTGATTCTGTTCTATCAGCAACTAATTGAAATGAATTAGCATCTTCTAGAATATGTCCCAGCTAGTTCTTAAATCATCATACAACCATCTTCTAAATCTAACAGATTCGCCCCCAGCACTTGCAACAGAAATCCGTTTCTGTTCACACTATTCAAATAGAGTAGGTATAAAAGATTTCAAGGGTATATCATATAGCCATGGATCAATCTAGAACATAATTTTCCCCATTCCTGATAGAGACATTTTTATCTTGCATATATGTCTTTCACTTTAATTAAATCATACATATTGCATAATCATTCAATCTATGACCTACTTCATGAATGCTTTTGTTTTCCAAGTACTTGTGTGTTGATAACTATTTGCCATTAACCATCTTCATTTTCAATCTCCACCACTGTTTGCACAATAAACTAATACTCATTTTCCTTAAATTCTTTATACCTAGACCAACTTTTTTTCTCTTACTTTTTACATATAATGTCCCACTGATCAAACGATACTTTTTTGGTACCCTACCTTGTGAAAAGAAAGTTCTACTCTTGTTCATAGCATTAATGGTTTATACATTGGAATATTGTGTTAAACTAGAATCAATCAAAGTAGTCCTTTCCGCAATGACATAGTACCACCCCTCCAAACATAGTTTTCCTTTTCCTTTTTACCTTTTCTCGATCAAAGGAAGCCAACCTTTAACTCTCAGTCTACTTGGACTGACAGGAACTTATATACTCCCTCCGTCCCTAAATACTTGTCGCTTCGCTTCCCGAGAAACAAATACTGTCAATTTTAATAAATAACAAATATTATCGATTAGTATCATAATTAGTATCATCGGAAAGATTTTGGATCTAGTTTTTTAACAAAATTATTTGGAGATATAAATATTATACGTGTTTTTTATAAATTAAGTCAAACTTGTGGCAAGACGTATCCCACGGCGACATCGACAGAGGGAGTACTTCTCTCTTATCTGCGGAAAGTACAGATTGCATAAACTTAAATACAGCGCGCGCGGGTCCGTGTGTTTTGGGGTGACTTTGACTTTGACACGTGCTGTCGCTATGGCGAGGAGTCGACGCCGTGCCGAGACTGGCCTGAGACAAGCGCTTCGGACAAAAATGACGAACTCGATCGCTATGGCCCAATAAATTCGCGCGAGCAGCTGATAGGCCCATCCACAAAAAAATGCAGCTCCAAACATTGGTACGGCTCTGAGCATCGGTGTGGCAGGCAACGCGCGCCGCGCGAAGCAGAGAGGCGCCTGGGGAGACCGGGAGAGTGGCCGAGGCCGGCCGAGCCCGAGATGGCCGCCGCGAGGGAGGAAGACGAGGCCGCGCGGGCGCTGCTGCTGCCGCGGCCGGCGCAGGAGGACCAGAAGTGGTGGAGGCGGTGGGCGCGCGAGGCCGGGTGTGTGGGGTACCTCGCCCTGCCCATGGTGGTGGTCAACCTGTCGCAGTACGCCGTCCAGGTGTCGTCCAACATGATGGTGGGGCACCTCCCCGGCGTGCTTCCGCTCTCTTCCGCCGCCATCGCCACCTCCCTCGCCAACGTCTCCGGCTTCAGCCTCCTGGTCCGTACACTTCCCTTTCCCCACTTTTTTCTTGCTCGTCCCAATTTGGGCTCTTGTACCTTTAATTTCGCATGCCGTTCCGTGCTGCTCGCGTCGTGATCTTTGAACGCTTTCTTGGTCGGAGAAAGCCATCTCGATCGCTGTTTTGAGTTCGCACACTGACTTCTCGGTTCCGGTGGTCGACCTCCATCTGGGCGCCATGGATTGTCCTGCCGTTTCCGAGTTCTTGGCAAATCGGTGACATTCTTCAGTGCGATCCTGTGATGCTAAAGAGCAAAGAATACGGTTTTGAATTTTGATGAGTTCTTAGTTGTCAATATAGTATAGCCTGTCTGTCTCGTTGCAGGTGCATGTGGTCACGTGACTTCGATTTCTTTATATGTAGTTGGAAATTGTGATATTGAACTAGTGGATGCCATCTGAGTGGTTCAAAGATACTTACTAGTTCAACTAGTCCGCTAGCGACAGGGGCGTTGCAGTAAGACTGGAAAAAAGTATGCAGTCCATCAAATATTAGTAGTTTTTTTATTATATAATGTCTCTATGACCTCAAAAGAAAAGCAATCTCGCTTTCTAATGTGTCAAACAACTCTAAGTTTAACTAGATGTGTAAAACAGTAGTATCAATAATTATACCTTTAAACAGATTTATCATAAAAACATATTCTAATTTTTAATCCAGTGATACACGTATTATAAATATAAGTAGTTTTTTTGGTATATATTTAATTGAATTTAGGATCGTTTGATTTTCTCGAGAAATAAAACTTTAATTCTTTCTAGGATGGAGTAAGTAGTAGCAGTAATAGTCAACTTTGTCGACATGTAAAGAGTATATTTTCAAAGGGGAGATTTAAATCTTCAACACAATTTCGTCAGCATAAGTTGCCCACCTCAGCTTTGAAGTATGTTTTTTCTTCTATAGTAATACTGTGGGAAAACTATGGGACATTTGATTTGTGCGAGTTATTAGCAGTGTCCTGATGGAGGCATTTTTTTCCACAGGAAAATGCACTATGGGACATTTGATTATTTGCGCGAGTTAGCAGTGTCCTGAAACATGTTTAGTCAGTACAATGTCAAACAAGAATTTGACTATGCATACTCTTCAGTTTAGGCAAGTCATTATTTCAGAATGTTTTGCTTCTTTTATTAACAAAATCAGCGTAAGTTGCCCTCTGTAGATTAGAGTATGTTTTCTTGGTAGAAATTTTATGATGAATACATAGCGTCGTTCTCCATCAGAAATATCATATTGCACATAAACTGTGGTTTACGACGAGACTACGAGAGCTGTTGATTATTTTTCTGTGTGCATTGGTGTCCAGGTAATATTTTAGTAATGATAATGTAATAAGACGACATTGACTAGGCTTTGCATACTGTTCATTTTATGACTTCTGGTTAGTCATTGTGTTGTGTCACATGTAAGATGCAAGAAAAGATAATTTACCATGTATCACCTTGTTAACAACCCCAACAGCCCAACCCCTAGTTCATACACAGACTACCAGTGTAACACATATGAGGCTCAGATTACAATCTTGAGAAGAACAGAATTGGAGATAGGTAGCAAGCATGAGGGATTAGATCAGGATCATTAAAGATACATTAGGGGAAGCTTCAGGTAGAAGGAAGAGGGAGATCAGAGGGAGAAGAGCCGTATCCTGAAGAGGAAGATAGAGAGGTCTTCCTGTTTCTGAATATTCGATTTCTCCCCTTCTCAATTGCCGCTGCTCTGATCTTGATAGTCTCCATCCAGGCAAAAGCTCAATTAGGCCATGGTCCGTAGCCCATATGATGGCCAACCATAGGTACTTCCTCACATTCTCCCCTCCTTAAAATTCGGCTTGTCCCCAAGCCGATCGAGAAGTTCGGAGCCCCTGAAGAAAGTTCATGCTCTCTGCATATTGAACTTGAGGTCTGAACACTTGATCAGTTGCTGCTGAACAGGAAGTCTCACTCTCCCGAAAATGTTTCATAAGATATGTTTGGGTAGAATTTGTGCATGAATTGGGTGACCTTGCGCCATATTGCTTTAGTTTGGCTCCTGGATCCCGTATGGTTCTTGACAGATCAAGGCCAAATGCTGCCATACTTATCAACACTGCCCAAATAGATCAAGGCCAAAATTTAGATGCACTAATGCTCCTACATAACTTGTGGGGGTCCACTCCACAACACAATGGGCATCCTTCTAATTCTACAGACCAGAATAAGGCTAAGCTCAAAACTTATTGACACACAACTTTTCACTGGCTCCCTTTTCTGCCATGACAAAAATTGTGATAATTTCGCCTGCTAGTACTGAGCAACTTCACCTGCTATTGACTATTATTGTTCGTCTGCTTTGCACTTGCGAAACAGCTCGGATTGGCAAGTGGACTGGAGACGCTATGTGGTCAGGCCTATGGTGCAAAACAGTACCATAAACTAGGTCTAGACACTTACAAAGCAGTAGTAACGCTCCTGGTGGTCTGCATCCCTCTCTCGCTTCTCTGGGTGTTCATGGACAAGATCCTGGTCCTCATTGGCCAAGACCCTCTCATCTCCCAAGGCGCTGGGAGGTACATGATCTGGATGATCCCGGGGCTCTTTGCCAACGCAGTGATCCAGCCGCTCACCAAGTTCCTACAGACGCAGAGCCTGATATACCCGCTGCTGCTGTCGTCCGTGGTGACAGCGGTGATCCACATCCCTCTCTGCTACGTGATGGTTTTCAAGACTGGCCTTGGGTACACAGGCGCTGCCCTGACGATAAGCATAACATACTGGCTGAATGTCGCCATGCTCGTTGGGTACATCATGTTCTCGAGCTCTTGCAAGGAGACCCGCGCGCGCCCGACGATTGAGGTCTTCAGGGGAGTGGACACGTTCCTGCGCCTCGCCCTGCCTTCTGCACTCATGATGTGGTAATGAGTCACCACATCCTACATTTAGGCTTCTCTTTCTCTAATCTCTGTGTATGGTGAATTCCTCCTTGATCTCTGTCTAATATATATATTTTTTGTCCCAGTTTTGAATGGTGGTCATTTGAGCTCCTTACTCTCATGTCAGGGCTTCTACCCAACCCAGAGCTGCAGACCTCAGTGCTTTCGATCTGGTACAGACTGAATCCACGGTCACAGTATTATATACGTATATGCAAACATGATTCTGCATCGATAATGCTGTTTACCTAATGTTTCCCAAATCCTTCTGTAACAGTCTCACTAGTGTAACATTACTCTTCACTATACCTTTCGGGATTGGAGCTGCTGGAAGGTATGATTCTTGTGGAACTTAACTTTCATGGAAGATGCTTACTCTGTCTCTTTTGAATTAAATTGAAGCAGTACATCATTTGATCATTCTTACACACACAAACACACAAAAAAAAAAAACAGCACACGAGTAGCAAATGAACTGGGTGCTGGGAACCCTGACGGAGCTCGATCAGCAGTCCGTGTGGTGCTGTCCATGGCAGCGATCGACGCAGTTATCGTGAGTGGAACCCTTTTAGCGGCGCGGCACCTCGTGGGCCTCGCGTACAGCAGCGAGGAGGAGGTCATATCTTCGGTCGCAGCGATGGTTCCTCTGGTCTGCATCACTGTCATAACTGACTGTGTACAAGGAATTCTCTCAGGTTTGTTATCTAACATTACAAAAATCAATTACAGCATAATCACAGTCCTCTGGTCTGCATCACTGTGATAACTGAAAGTCTGAAATTGTCTACCACCTCTGTCTCTTTTCATCAGGTGTCGCCCGCGGGTGTGGGTGGCAGCACCTGGGCGCGTACGTGAACCTTGGCTCGTTCTACCTGCTGGGGATCCCGATGGCGATCCTCCTTGGCTTTGTGCTGCACATGGGGTCGAGGGGGCTCTGGATGGGCATCGTCTGCGGCTCCCTGTCGCAGACCACGCTCATGTCTGCCATTACATTCTTCACCGACTGGCCCAAGATGGTGCGTTCGTTCTCTTCTACGATCCATCAGCATGGGCAAGGCTGCACACAATTTAATATTGCAGCAAAGATGAATTAGTCGAGTCATCTTCGAAGGCTTGTATGCTACAGCTATCTCACTCATGCATCCTGCATCGTCGCGCTTGTTGTGTTCGCAGGCTGAGAAGGCTAGAGAGAGGGTGTTCAGCGACAAGCCACATGAGCCGGGGCCGTGATGATGTGTACCGGTGTACCTGAGTAGCGCGGCAGCTCTACATTTCCAGACCGGTTTTGTAGGGGAAGAAGGCGTGTCTGTCATTCCTGTGGGCTGTCATTCACGAAGTGAGGGGATCAGCCGATCAGGCCATCCCTGCAAAGTTTCTCTCGCCGAGGCAGATGGGTTCTTGCTTTGAGATTTGCCTCCTACGATTGATTTTTGTATCTATCATGTAAAGTGGAGAGAGAAACATGGAACGAACAACTGGAGCAGACTAACAAGGTGAACATCATCTCACCAAAATCTTTGTGGCATGAATCGAGACCTAGGATTTCGTTGTTTTTTCTTTGTCGTCGATGCACATCGTGGAAACCCCCACACCACATAAGCATACTACTATCAAGCTCGGACTGTAAAAAAGTGTAGTCGTGGTGCCTGGGCATCGATAAAAGGGGCCGATGCCCTTGTATCGGTGGCTCCGAGTATCGGTGTGGCAGGCAACGCGAGCCGTGCGAGAGAGGCGCCTGAGAGTGGCCGAGGCTGGTCTGGCCCGCCGGCCGAGGCCGAGCTGAGATGGCCACCGCGAGGGAGGAGGGTGAGGCCGTGCGGCCGCTGATGCTGCCGCCGCGGTCGGTGCAGGAGGAGCAGAAGTCGTGGAGGAGGTGGGCGCGCGAGGCCGGGTGTGTGGGGTACCTGGCCCTGCCCATGGTGGTGGTGAACCTGTCCCAGAACGCCGTCCAGGTGTCGTCCAACATGATGGTGGGACACCTCCCCGGCGTGCTCCCGCTCTCCGCCGCCGCCATCGCCACCTCCCTCGCCAACGTCTCCGGGTTCAGCCACCTGGTTCGTACTCGTACACTGCCCTTCCCCCTGTTTTCTTTCATGCCGTTGCGTGCTGCCCGCGTCGTGAACTTTGAACGCTAGCTTTCTCGGTTGGAGAAAGCCATTTCTCGATCACCACAACCCGGTTTAACCGCAATGGTGTGCGGCCGCCCTTCCTATCCTACGACCTTCAGCTTGTCAAGATTCGTGCAAGTCAACTGCAGCAAATTCCCCACCTTCCCCTAGTTCCATTCCCAGACTCCCTTCCCTCCTCTCCATTCCCTTCTTTCAATGCCTGCCTTCCTCTCCATTCCTTACCTTCCATTCCTTCCTCTCTCTTCCTCTGTTCTCTAAAAGGTCCGACACTCGTTTCTCCCTCTCTCCTCTTCCTCTCCATTTCTCAGGCTCTCTCTCTCCATTTTCTCTCTCTACAGTCCTCCCTCGATCTCTCTCTTCAGCTACTGCTGCAGATCAGGTCATTTTAAGTTGTAATCTATCCTAACCTTACTCGATTTGGTTTTGTCTTTCTTCGATTCGAGACGCTCGTAGCTGCAGTTCTAGATTGTATTCATTCCCTCTCCTCTGGGATCTGTTTTTCTCGTTTAGAGTGACTAGTTCTAGACTAGATTATTCGTGTTTTTTCTCAAACTGGTCGGCATTTGGGCATTTGTGTGCTCCTTCATCTCCCCTCAGATTAGTTTTTTTCTTCTTCTTCAATTCATTATTAGATTATGTTCCAGCCGAATTCGTTTTCTTTTTCACCCCGCAGTCACTAATAGATCCTGTTATAGCAGAATAGTGTATCTGTATTTTCAAACTTTGGGTAAGCATTTTTAGCCCTTCTTCCTTCATTGCTCGAGTCGCTAACAGGTCCAGTGGTAGATGAATTTGTTCTTTTTTTTTCCAACCTTCTTGGTCAGAGTTCATGCATTTCTCATCAGATCTCACCTAAGATTAGTTTTTTCTTTGATTCTTCGAGTCACTAATATTTTCATTTTTGCACCATCTGGTCGGCAATTTGTGCACTTATATTACTTTGTCTACAATAAGATTATAATTTTTCCTTATTAGTTTCACTACTGGATTTCACTACTGGATTCAGTGCTAGATTAAACATTTCTTTTTATAATGCAGTTTGGAATTCAAATTCATTTATAAGGCTCCACATTTTTTTTGAAGTATTCGTCTCCCATTCCGGATACAGTTCGTATTCTTTCTAATAATATATTCCACATGATTTCTTTCTAAATCAGAATATACTTGATTGGAGACAAAGCATCACGGCATTTGTTTACTCTTCCTATCTTTTTGTCCTCCCCTTTCATTTACTTCCATTTTAATCACTTATTAAAAATGCTATTTTTATCTGCAATGCATTATAAACAAACTAACATCATGGATTCTTGACACAAACTGCAGACTGAATGTTAATCAA
Source organism: Chrysopogon serrulatus (assembly GCA_015844335.1). Lineage (NCBI taxonomy): Eukaryota > Viridiplantae > Streptophyta > Magnoliopsida > Poales > Poaceae > Chrysopogon > Chrysopogon serrulatus. Next base: position 23,251 of record JADLZL010005809.1, read on the forward strand.
TATCTTTTCTTGCAGGCTGAATTGCACAAAGGTGGATATGCCGAGGAATGTCAGATTGTTAATCAATATCTTTTCTTGCAGCTTCATACATTATCTGAATATTTGCCATGTCACATATAAATTATTAAACAACCTTCTGAATCAATAAACGGAGGTTCTTATGGATATGATTTTTATATGACTCCTTGTTATAGCATGGATAACATATGTACTTTTTGTAGATACATCAGTGGCCAGAAAGGTATGCATTTTTGGACTAATTTAGGCTATATATATATATATATATATATATATATATATATATATATATATAGCGCTATTTGGTCCCCGGGTACTGAATAGTTATTCGGTACCCAGTCTCCTCCTACAGCCTCACGAGAGCATCCGACGAGCGCCCTGCTGGCCCTCGCGATTTTTTTTCTCTTGTGCACATCCGACGAGTGCCCCGCTGCTCCTCGTGATTTTTTTTCCATTTTGTGCATACGTGACGTTGGTGCCTGAGTGGTCGCAATTTTATTTGTGGATTTTTTTTCTATTGTGCAAAATTGACGTGGGTGCCCAGCTGCTCGTGATTTTTTTTCTGTTCTGCATACACAACGTGTGTTGGGTGCCGTTTTTTTGTTTTTGAGCCACGTTTTTTTATGGTTTTTTGTCTCTGTATATATCTAATGGTTTAGACATTTTAATAACAGGAATCAGTTTTCTAGAAAAAAGATATTATGGAGATTGATGTGATAACAGCCTAGATCGTAAATATGACTTGATTGAATTTTCAGCTGAAAGTTTTCTTATTAATTTCTTGAAAACTATGAAATTGGTTATCAAAACTACCGCAGTTTCCGATAGTGTCTAGGACAAGAGACTAACATGAAACAGACAAATGGATTTCAAATAACAAAAGTGAATTAAAGATCGAATCAGCAACTATTCCATGTTTTGGAAGTATATAGTTCACAACTTTCATGTAAGTTATGAGTGACAAAGAAACAGAGACAAAACAAACTTTTATCCTTGAGAACCACAGGTTCTGAAGCTACTTATTCAGCGATGGATGGAGAGGTGGGATCGTGTTGCCCTCATCATCATTCTTGAGGTGGGATCGTGTTGCCCTCATCATCATTCTTGACCCATGTTCCCACAGGCACTGTGCATGTTCAGCTTCAATTTCTTATTTTTCAAGGGTCTTCCAAGTCTAAAAAGGACCACTGTGCACTGTGCATCATATATTCACATTTGGAACTGAATTTCATCTATTTCATATCAATGTCTTGCATACCTTCTTCGACGTTCTTCTCATGGCTTCTGAAGCGGATCATGGGGCTAATATGCAGACCAAGCAAAGCGAAACCCTGCTTAGGTTGAACACGTTTTTTCTTGAGTTATACTGACTTAAGATACGTAACAAAAGCCCTTAAGCCCAATTGGTGCAGATTTGGAATTTAACTAGCACCGAGGCTATATTCTGAGGTATCTGCTCCAGTTGTTCTGCCGTTCGCTACATGAAGACTATTAAGAACAGTAAAAAACAAATAAAAAAAGCAAGTAGTGGCAGATGTATGGTATGAACAGCTGTCAATTTGTTGAAATAGTATGGAGAGAAAAAATACAAAAAATTTACTTCCTACATGATGGAGTTTATATCCTGCAACACCAAGACAAAAAAAGGGTCATATTGTGTAGATGGGAATAACTACCTTCCAAATGAAGCAAGTGAATCATAAAAGGCTCAGTTATTTGCGCCAGAACTTGCCTGGTCACAAATATTCTCATGTGTGACTAGAAAAACTTCAATTATTTATATGATAATCTAGCAGAGTTTCTATGTATGATTTTAACATAAGATGGCAAGTTTTAAACACGCAAAACAGGATAGTCAGTTAGTTCAAAGCTTCATGATGTCCAGGAGCCAAAACTGATGAGTATTAGATGTCCAGGAGCCAAAACTGATGAGTATTTCTTATCCCCCATCTCGAGATACAAAACTGATGAGCCAAAACTCATGAGCTGATAGACAGTGGAGAACTTCTGCCTACTGTGCCACATGTAATTGACAGTATTCCCAAAATATTAGTACTAACTTGCTCTTGCTCATCAGGTGTCATAAAGAATTTCAATAGTACTAAGTACTAACGATGGTTTTCTACTCAGAGTATAGATAAGCAACCTAAATCAAGTGCCTAAACAAATTTTAAACCATGTAAATAATCTATTCAGGAACATGTAGTTAATGCTTAACTGAATACAAAATTAAATTGCTTATTGTTCAAAATGGCTGAAGTCAAATGAATTGAAAAAAAAAACAATTTGCTACAGTTGAAGCAAGCCAAAGCAATGTACTGAATGACTTACCCTAGGTTCAACATGGAAAAAAATCCATAATCAACTTAAAACCTTGTCCATTAGCCTTGCAGATAGATACCAGGAGACATATCCAGCTTCACTGGTTGAAAAGGAGACACAGTTTTAGGTTCTAGTAGATGAACAAGAAGAAAATTTATCACAATTAAGACATTGGTCAGACTAACTTGCTCTGAACAGAAAAAGGCTGCTGCTTCTGCTTTTCTTACAAGATTAATGACGAAATAACTACATCATCCAATAGTTATTGGACCAAATTAAGATCATTATCATAAGCACTACCAAGTATAATATCAGCTACGGTATCACTGATCAGATTACGTACATAATCTCCATAGCTCTGTTTTCTGGCATACTTGCCTCAGATGGGCTACTACTACTGCAAGTGCACTGCCCAGGTACTAGTGATGGGCAAATCTGAACTAAAATATTTATTCATGGGATGCACAAACATGCATACAAGGAGAAAAAGATGGAACCACAGCTCTCTAATACTCACGTCGACCTAGGTACCAGAGAAGCAGAGACACATGATCTGTTATGCCCTATTGTGCCGTCTTCCATAGCTTACTCGGTTTAGACAAGTGAGAAGCAAATGACTCATTTTGGACTAAAAACTGCACCTATGCTATCTGAAATATTTGTTTTTTGCATCTGTACTATATATGCTCTTCTTTTGTAACAAATATCAACTTAAATGTATAGCCAAGAAAAGGGGGAAAAAAAAGTTCCTGTACAATCAGTAAAAACTACATGAGCTTGAGAGGAGCATGGAGAAGGTTTGTATACATGAATATCACAATCCAATGCTCACAGTTGCCATTTCTGTGGATATGAGACTAATACAAAACAGACTATTTTTAAATAACAAAACTGAATTAAAGATCGAATCAGGAACTATTTCATGTTTTGGAAATGTTGTGCTTATATTGAAAGCAAATGTGCGTTTAAACCTTGTGCTGGGGATGCCTGCTTACATGCCAAAACTCCAGTGGCGCAACACTGCAGCTGCACAAACTATCAGAAAAAGAGATAACTATGCTGCATTATTACATAGGTATCTGTCCACAATTTCAGGCCATGGATGTCAAATGAAAGTTAAGAATAATGGGAGAGATACGCAACTAACAGATGACTATATAAGATGGAATCACATACTCAAAATGGATATGGTATAATTTGGATAAATCCTAATTACTATCTAAATGGATTAATGGTATAAATATTTTCAATTTTTTAAGGGAAGTTAGATAAATTATCGCTTCAGATAGATAAAGCAACAGAGAGTTTTCCACAGGAACGTACAGAAATCTGACTGAATGCAATTTATAAATTTAGGTTTGTATACTGAACATAAAGGTTTGGGTTAGACAAATGAACTGTACACATCATATGTCAAGCCTTTTTTCACAAAAAATTTACATAGCTCAATTAAATTTCTATGATAAAACCATTTAATTCAAATAGGCAGGTCATATAACAAAATGAGGTTGCATCTGTAAGTCCATAAAGCAACAAATATTTGCATCCATTTGTTTCACCCGCATACTACTATAAAAATGTATCCACACAATCACAAATATTGTAACCTCCTGCCAGTCACCAATATATGATAATAAAAAGTAAATCACATGCAACCATAAAAAATTGTCCACAAAAATATAGGTCAGTTGTGCATCAAAACAAACCTAACGGAAACCAAAAACAGATGCAGATTGGAATTGCAATAGAAACAACCATAAAGAACATGGGTGGAACCTTCAACATTGACTGCTAGGCGCCCAGAAAAAAAAAGATAGCTAGGCCAGGGCTGGGAGCCTAAACGAAAGGGTGGGCTTGGTAGCCAACCAGGAGTGGTGTTGGTACTGAATATTAAGTTTGCAAGAAGGCCAAGCACAGTGCTAAAAAAAATAAGTGCTAAAAAATTAAGGACAAGCAACATGTGTAAACCTGCACAAATTGCAAGACAGGGTTGTTATGCCATGGTTGCTACTTGGTAAAATTATCATTTTTCACCCCATCCCTTAGTTTTCAAAAATATAGCCCTCAATGTTTAAATTAATGTAGCACATCAAAAGCTTTAAGTGATATATAATTTTAATTTATTCACACAACCAGTAACTCAACAGGATGCATATTACCAGAAGAAAAGTAGTATGCCAACTAAATAAAATATCGTGCAATTTACTATTAAGATACTAGATCAGTTTAATCCAGGGATAGCTTGACAAACACTAAATTAGCATCGACCGGCTAATGTAGTTCATTCAGGCATGCATCCACCACATCCTGCCATATGGCATCTCGCCAAATGCATGCATCTATCATTGCAGGTAGCGGCTAGTAAGAAGCTGAGCACATCTGCCATCCTATCATCGTCACTGTTGCAATTAAACCTCATTTTTTCCCCATTAAATTCTACAACACAAAGCAGTTCAAGTGTAGATCTACTCTGCAAATCACTGATTATTGCAAATACCAGAACCAAAGAGAGAAATAGCAATCAAATCCAATTGAATAATTTACAGATTTGGGGATGGGGCTGGCGACTTGAGGATGAGTTCATTAAACCACATATAGCAGAGGTCGTGCCATCGGATCAGAAGGGGCTCGCTGCAGCCGCAGACCTCTCCATTGACGTGCAGCACGCTGATGAATGGGAATTTCGACCAGGCCTCATTAGATCCACCTCACGAATCGTGTACCTGCTAGGGACGCTCCGGGACTAATCCGCTCATGCCGCCCTCGATCGTGCGGGCCGCCTCGTCCACTCATGCCGCCCCTAGCAGGGTCGCCCATCGTGTGTGTGTGCACCACCCCTGCGGTGGCGAACTGGACGGCCAAGGCAGCGGCAGCGGCGGCGGCGGCGGCGTACAGGCGGCGGACGCAAGAGCCTCGACCAGGGGAGGCGGTGATGCGAGGTTGTTTGTGCGCGAGGAGCTGCGGAGGCTGCGAGCGGAGGTTGGGCGAGGGGTTGGTGGGGGGCGGACTGGAGGCACGGCGGTGAGCAGGGGGCGACGAGGGCGGCGGGAGCGGGGTGCCGACGGCGGGTGCAGGGCTGCGGGTGGACGGGGTCTGGAATCTGGAATAAAACCGCAACAAATCGTGGGTGCGTGGGGTGCTTAGGAGCTGCACACCACGCCGCTCGACCTAGGTTGGGCCGGGCCTGTGGGCCGAAGGCCCGAAGCCGAGGGGTGGGCATGTTTGCCTGACTAAATAGGATGCTGGGTACTGAATAGTTATTTAGTACCCAGGTACCATATAGGGATACTAGCTAGCTAACATTTCTCTATTCAAAGATATGTTGACTAATGACCTTTCAATACTGAAGTCTTAAAAGTTTCCATTTTCTATCTGTCGAATATTTCAATATGGTTTGGGATGGTGCCTTCATTTTGTTTTTGCTTCTTAATCTCTTAGTTCTGCATTTGAAATTATAGAGTAGTCATATTTTTACCCATATTGTCTCACCTACATTTTCACACTTTTTATAGGTCTCCCATTGGTGTGATAATGTGCATTTCATATTCTTCAGTGCTACCATCTATAAGTAATTGTCATGTGCTTCACTGTGACAATACCTTTTCAATTTTGATCTCTAACAGGATATCATCCTTTAGTTATGTACTGCTAATTTTTCTTATATATTCTCACAAAATCTTAATCATTACATATCCACATCCGAGGATCTGTAATTAAACAGGATCATTATGCACATTGGTTAAAACAAATTGACAACAAGTGTATATAGTATATTTAAGTGGTATGCTGTATATATTTAATTCCCTATTTAAAATTTTATCTTCCAAGCACATAATGAATCTATGCTTTAGTGCCTGATTGCCTGTGATGCATCTATGCACATTCTTTCTAGTGATGAAAGATATAAGCTGATGATCAGTTTTAGTGAGGTACTGGGCAATCTGTTATTCCTTCCTGCTGATCCATTTATTCCTCAGTGCCCTTTAGTTGCTGCTTCTTGAACTTTGGGAAATTTGAACTTTTCTATGTATATGGTCCAGATCCCTAGATGCTCCTAGAACATGATCGAGTAAAAAAAATATTATTCTGAGGCCTAAGAAATTAGCCTTTAAAGTATCTTTGCATAGAACATTGTGTCCAGACCGGTGCTGATGCAGAAGATTTTCCCTCAAGTTATAATCATAATTTTTCCTTTCAGTAGACATTTTTTTTCTTACAGCACTTAAGAAGTTTTAGTTTATGGTAGCTTTTCGACAATCTTAAACCGGCTACAACTACTGCCTTCAGCTTTTGACAACCTTGATTTTTGGTTCTTTGATGACACAATATGGGAGCACATTGGTAGTAAAGATGAAAGCAGCTGTCAGACATGAAATAATATATATCACTTTGTCATCTCCAAGCATAGCTATTTGACACGGAAGCGCATTGGTAAGAGATCTCCGGATCTCCCCAAACCCAATCAAATTTGCTATACAGATTTTTTTTTTCTTCAGCATTCTATTTAATGACCTCATGGCGCCCATATAAAAGTCATGCAATTTAGCAATGTGTTCTTCCATGAGAGTATAGTTAGTTTATAAAACATAATCTTGTCTTGTTCAAACTAAGATTCTAGCTTTTTCTTATCATAAGATTTTAGGTACACTTGTAATTCTGTACCCTGTTCTGCAAACAGTAAGTTTCAAATGAACCTGTTTTATTTGTTAAAAAATAATTTCAAACTGTGCATAGTCCAAGACAAAACAATCAGTTTTTGGTATCTAGATGTAGATATTTAATTGTAACAAACAAAGACAATTACCTTCTCTTCAAGGGGAGTGTTTATCTTCTATTATCCTTTCACATTGGCTAAAGTTGACAAACTGAGATATGCCTCCTACTATGCAACACTTAATGACTATGGAATGAATTAACCTGTTTCAGTTCTCTTGATAGTGTATAGTATCTTCTAGATAATCTTGACAATCACTATTACATTACTGAAGTAAGGATAGATGTCAAAACTCTGTTGTCCTGCACTGTACCTCCTCACAGAAAATTTGTTATTTGATTTTTCAGGTGACACCTTTGTGCTCATACAGGATATCATTGCCGAACTGTTTTTCAGCTCATTGGTTGAGGTCAGTTGAATTCTCAGCTACCCAAAATGAAATTCTTAGGCAAGTTTTTCATCTAAGATGCAGGAAGTCTCTCAACTGAGCCCTTTTTATAAGAAATCTCTCATTAGTCTCTCAAAAGTATTTGTTTTTATTAGAAAAAAGTTATAGTCCCCCATGTCACATACATTGGCCTAATAGAAAAAAGTTATGGTCCCCCGTGTCACACATATTGGCCTATAATACAAATATAAATAACGGACATATACTATGGCCATAGACCCATCAAGTCAAACAACCATCAATGATAGATAGCACAAATAATTTCCAAATTGAGGATTTCCTTGATTTTTCTACTATGGCTATGGACAGGGCAGTTCTAATGTCTAGCAGCTCTGTTTTCGCATTTCCTTTATAGCGGAGATTGTTGCATAAGATTTGCTGCTTCTCACTAGGCATGCCTATACTTCTTAATTTATTTGCAGTCCAACAATGGAAACTGTTTGCGCTCATTTTGCCTTTAGTGTTAATAGTTTCCTTTTTTTCAAGGTTCATTTTTCAACATGGTGATATAAATTCTGCTCATGCCGTCTTCTCAGATTTACAGGTTTTATTACCAGGGGGACTTTTTTACTTACTCAGCAATGCAGTTTCTAGTCTCAACGATTTACTCTCTGATGCCTGCCCTCCTCGACAGTGAGAATAGAATTCGAAAATCAAAGAGCCGAGTCTATGGCAGTCTGAAGTCGAAGCATTTAGGGAACAATGTGTGTTAGTTCTGTTTTATTAATCATGTGTACACCTAGTATATTTTGCGAAGGCCTCTGTACGACCGATCTGCCTGTAGAATCTTTGTGGTATATGTAATATATTATTCTAAATTCAAGCAAAAGGTATTCATATCAAAATTATTTGTATGTTTATTTTGTCTCCATGAATTTTTTTTCTTCTGAGTTAAATTGTTCTGTTCCTATAACCTTTTCTAAATACTAACACGATCTATTAAACATCTGAGGGTTCAAGTAGCTTTGTGATAATATTTTTTAAGTAACTTTGCATTAATACTCTCTCCATTCTAAATTATAAATCATTCTAAAAATTTTGGAGAGTCAAAGTCTTTCAAATTTGACTAAATTTATATAATAAAATAATAATATTAATGACACTAACTAAGTTCATTAGATTTTTTATTACTTATATTTTTATTATATACTTATTTGATATCATAAATTTTATGTTTTTCTATAATTTTAATTAAATTTTAAAAATTGACTTTTTTAAAGTTTTATAATTTAGAACAAAGGAGTAGCTTTTGCCGATGTCATCCATGCAACCAGTTCTCTTTACTCTCTCCGTCCCTAAAGAAATATCACCATACTTTCCAAGAAATAAATGCCGATAATTTTAGTAAATAATAAATATCATCAATTAGTATCATCGAAAGATCTTTAAATCTAGTTTTTTTTAATAAAATTATTTAGAGATATAAATATTACATGTGTTTTTTATAAATTAAATTAAACTTATGACACGCATCCCTACGATGACATTCTTTCGGGATGGAGGGAGTAGAAGTTTTGTTCATTACTTTTCATATTTTAATTAATTAACAGCTTGCATGTCCATGCCAAACAGCCTTTATGATTAACTGGACACTGCCCCGTGCTCAGTAACGTCCTGTTGCTTGTTGCTTTTGCAGACTTCGGCAACCGGCACCACATGCATGCATAAACTTTCCTAATGGTACAACCCCGTCCCATCATGTCTGACACTCCCCTCTATACTCCTTGCCAGTTTAGTTCTCAAAACTTTTCAAAATTTTCTATTATATTAAAGTTTTAGATATATATTCCCTTTATCCCTAAATAACTATCGCTTCGCTTCATAAGAAGTAAATATCAGTAATTTTAATAAATAATAAATATCATCAATTAGTATTATAATTAGTATCATCAGAAAGATCTTTGGATCTAATTTTTTAATAAAATTATCTGAAGATATAAATATTGCACGTATTTTCTATAAATCAAGTCAAACTTGTAGCACGCATCCCACGGCGACACTTAAAAAGGGACGGAGAGAGTACATAAGTATTAAATATAGATAAAAATTTAAACCGATTATATAATTTAGCCGAAATGACGAGACAAATCTTTTTAAACTTAATTATTTTATAATTACATACTAATTACCAAATAATAATGAAATTGCTACAGTAACAAAACCTTGAAAAATTTGAGACCTAAACACACGAGGGATAGCCGAACTAGACCCGACTGATACTGATACAGAGGCCTAGATTTCTACGACATCAAGAGCTCATTCCAGAAGTTTTAAATCCAGTCCAGGATGGCCCACTAATGCATCTAAAAAAAATAAGTGTCACAATATTATTCGTGTCGGTCATTTAGTTTGACTAAATTTGTTAAAAAAGGGTAATATTCATATCTCCAAATAAGCTTATCACTCTTTTTACATTGCTCTAAACCTTTAAAATAATATATAAACGTTATACCGTTGGAGTTAACATTGCAACTATTATTGATCCTTTCAGGTTAAACAATTGACTGGAATACGAACTCTTCTTAGTGATTTAGAAAAGCTTGAACGTTTTACAATTCAAAAGCAGAGGGGAGTAGTATTTACAATTCATAATGAGTATCACTAAATTAATCATGAAATTTTTCAAAGTAGAATATTTTAAAGATACAAATGTCCATACTGTTTTATAAATCTAGTTAAATTGTTTGACTTTAGGAAGCGAGTTTTTCATATTTTTTTTATGGAGGAAATACAATTCTACTACAAGTATAGTATGAACCCAAACAACATCAAATCTTTTTTGAAAGGTGAAAATATATCAAATATGTGAAAGGGATATTACTCCATACTCAAAAAGAAAGTTGTTTTAGATAGTGACACGGTCCTTAAAACATAAATTTAACTTCTTATTTCTATAAAAATATTTATCGATATATATATGTATATTTTTATGAAAGTATTTTTCAAAACAAATCTATTCATATGGTTTTTACATTTTCAAACTTAACAACTTAAAAGTTCATGATTATATTTCTAATGTTTGGCCAAAACCTTTCTTAAAACAACTTTCTTTTCGAATACGGAGGTAGTATTTATATATTTGCTGAATTGCATAACGTCAGCATTTCTATTATTTAATCCACAAACTTTAGATGCTTTGTGTGCTTATTTGATGTCATAAATTTTTATGTTTCTTTCTAGAATTTTAGCCAAACTTTAGATGCTTTGACTCTCAAAAAGTCTTGAAATAACTTATAATTTAAAACGGATAGAGTATTTAGTAAAAGAATAGATAAAAAATGTTCCCTAGCAGATCACAAATAGCTGGAAATAGGTATGTATTTACTATTCATTAAGATAAAAAGATAATTACGCATATTTAAGAAAATTAAAAAATTTCATGACATTGGAAACTAATAAAAAATAGAACGGCTAAAAAAAAAAAAATCAAAAGAAGTTGTAGTTACGTGCGTAGTAATTAAGAAGATGAAATTTTAAAAAAAAAATCAAGAAAAGCATATTTGACATTCTCTCTTTTCAATAAACCTTTCTTTCTAAAAAATATAATTCTAGAAAAACACTATGTTAAAATATATCAAGCTTGACTAATAATATTTATTCTACAAAATAGCGTTGGTCTCACTTCTCAATACACCATTCTCCGTTCCTGTTACAAATTAAGCAAGAATGACACTTAATTTTGGGACGGTGTACATGTTTTTAGAGATGGTGTTTACTTATCTTATCGCTAGACTTATCGGCCGTTCGAACTCTCACAAACAAAACCGGTTTGCTTGTTTTATCAACCGGCTTACGTGACCGACTAAATACCCCAACTATAAAGTTGATGCATCTCTAGTACTCCTCACTCGATGATTTTCCTCAGTTAATTTTTCACATAATATTTTTTTGAGCCTAGTTTATACATACTCTGTCCCTTCCAAATTATAAGTCATTTTGGCTATTATAAATATATTTTTTTATTATATATCTAGACTTAGTGTATATCCGAGTGTATAACAAAAATTTATATACTTAGAAAAGCCAAAACGTTCTAGAATTTAAAATCAAGGGATTACAATTACTAAACTACCCATAATTATAATTAGTTAACTTTCTTAATTAGCACCTGCGGTAAATAATTTTGACGGGGAGTAACAAAGCTTTTCGAAAATTTATCTTTTTTACTTTTAGAGACCACGTTTGAACATATCTTATTAAAAAATTTATACATATTATAAAATAAATAAAAATAAATTATTATCAAAGTATGTCTAAATGATAAAATAAGTTATAATAGAAGATATAATCTTTATAAAATTTTGAATAGATGAATTGTGAAATACCTTGTGTGAAAGTAAAAAATGACACTTTTTCGACAAGGAGAATTGTCCAAAAAATTTTGGGCAACAATGTGGCACATGCATGGAGTATCAAACGTGAACGAAATAAAAAACTAATTGCACAGTTTGGCTATAAACGACGAGACGCATCTTTTGAGCCTAATTACTTCATGATTAGCCATAAATGCTACAATAACCCATATCATTATTTTTAAGTACTACATTAACCAAATGATTCGTCTTGCCGTTTCAGACGAGTAATAAAATTAGTTTTTAATTAATATCTAAAAAATTTCTTCTAACATCCACATCCGATCAAATATCTGATATGATACTTCAAAAATTTTCACCCCAAACTAACCCCGGCCCTCATTGATGGATCACGTCTTTTACCAGTGGGCTGACAACTGCTGCCGAGAGTTTGTACTATGCCCGTCCACAGCCGCATCCATAAAAAACCTGTCACATTGTTGGGTTGGGTGTCAGATGGACGGGATGTGACAAAAGGGCAGGAAGCATCGTGCCTTTCGCTGGTAGCTTGGCAGGAGGACGCCTTACAAAAAGTTCTTATACAGGTGATTTCGCATACTCCCTCTATCCCTAAATAATTATCACCATGAGATACGTGCCATAAATTTAACTTAATTTATAAAAAATACAGACAATATTTACAGCTTCAAATAATTTTATTAAAAAACTAGACTCAAAGATCTTTTCGATAATACTAATTATAGTACTAATTGATAATATTTATTATTTATTAAAATTATCGGCATTTGATTCTCGGAAAGTGAAGCGGCAGTTATTTAGGGATGGAGGAAGTACGGTCTCTATAAACAGTGTATTATTGCTGCTTAACGGTAGATTATGGCCGTGCTGTGGCACTAGATTGAACAAAGTTGGCTTCGTAAGTGCTATCGACTATTTTTTATGAATTAGTTCAGATATAAAAAAAAGATAAAGCACGTGTAAGTGGAAAAGAAATGATGCTTTTGCATGGTTGCTTGGGGAGGATAATGAAAAAAAAAAAGGCTTGTTTAGTCAGGAAACTGTGAGAAAGGAAAGGACTAAACAAAATGTTACATAATGAATTTGCATGGTTACTTGAGGTCAACATAATGTGAAGAAGAGATTGCGTGGTTAGCAAAATCGTTTGCAAGACGTATTCATAGAATTAATAAGGAACTGAGGAAAGAACAAAAAACGAGATACAAGATTCAGAAAAAAGAATGATAAAAGTTCTACAAAAGAAAAAAAAATCGTAAGATGCATCCAAATATGTATTTACTGAGAGAAATAGACTAGAAAAAGTATTCCTTGCGTTCCAGAAGTAGCTGGAAATACATCCAAGGATATATAGATATGTGCTTTTAGTTTGAAAGCGAGGTGTGCTTACTGTACCAGTTATTATTGGAATTAACTATAAAATGTGGTAACTATGAAAAGCTGCGGGAGAGAGAATACTTGTGGTAAACAGTTTTTTAGTGGGGTAACTATAAACGCATGATTATAAGAAAAAAAAAAATAAAGAGAGGATGAGTAGTACAGTCGGAGGGAATCATCTAGCTGAATATAAAAATAGACCAGTACGAATGTACTAGTACGATTCACCAGGGAGTGAGAAGGGAACGGCTGCATGCATAGTTGGGAATAGCAGGACCTGTACGTTGCGAAAGCTTGGGAATGGAACGCGTACGGCAGAAGCCAGGAAAGCCAGCTGGGAAACGGTGGGAGCGCCTGGGAGTGTTGACCGCGCACGAATCCCAATGCAACAGGAACGGCGGCAGATAAGGCATGCGCGCGCATGCCGTTGCGGAGTTGCTTTTTCGCTCGACCACTGTTTTGCGTCGCGCACTCTGCATGTCTCGGACCTCCATCTGGGCGGCATATGGATCGTCCTGCCGTTTCCGAGTTGTTGGCAAATCATCAGTCAGATTCTTCAGTGCGGTCTTGTGATGCTAACAAGCAAAGGACATGGTTTTGATGGGTTCTTAGATTGTCGATAGGTCGCGTCACTTCAGTTTATTTAAATGTAACTGGAAATTATGATACTGAACTAGTGGATGCCATTGCCATCTGAATGGTTCAAAGATATTTCCTAGTTCAACTAGTGCGCTAGCGACAGGGGCGTTGCAGACTTGCAGTAATAGCGACAGGGTTCAAAGATACTGAAATTATGATACTAACAGTTCAACAAGTGGCTAGCGACATAAATAATTAATATTTTAGTATTTATTTTGACACATTTGCATATAGTAAATATCCGTTAATGATAGATTAATTAGGCTTAATAAATTTGTCTTGCGAATTAATCCAAGATTTCTGCAATTAGTTTTATAAATAGTTCATATTTAGCCTTTCTAATTACCATCCAAACATTAGATGTGAGAGGGCTAAACTTTAAGTTCCAACACACAATGATGTCATGATGATATCCTTTTGTCATCCGAGGGCCAGGATCCAATGAATGCCTCAGGTTGCTACAGTAATAACCAATAGTAATTGAAGTACAGTAAAAACCAACAGTAATTATTCCAGAGCATTCACTTCACATGAGGAAAACACACAACCGTTTCTCTCTCTGGCTGTATAGCTTGTGCGTGGTGTTGTGAGTTGTTAATGCACTCACCTTTCGATTCCTTTCTCTCACTTCAGTGCAACAAGTCTCCATAGCAATATAAACAGTACCACACTATCCTACCATCCTAGCCCATACTGGCCTAGTAGCATTTAATATTGCTCCTAGGAAGCCCCTCAAACAAAAAAAACTAGGATGTTTTTTATGTTTAACACTTAAGATGTCAACCGAGCTGATAATGTGGCTATGGAATTAAATAAGAGAGGGGGAATTGTTTCTTAGATAAGAAATTAGGTGTACACATCTCATGTGATAAGTAGATAGCGGAGAAAAAAACCATATGTGGATAAAAAATATATATTTTGAGAAAACTATCGATTAGAAATGTATTTTTTATGTATAGTGTCTGCACAAGATTTGGCAAGTATAAAAATTTCTCTAGTTTGGTGAAAGGTCCTCATATGGTGAAAGGTCCTAAATGGCTAGAGGGGGGGTGAATAGACTAATTAAAATTTCTACAAAGCACTAAACAAACCGGTTAGTATAACAAATGGCGAAGTAAGTGTTGCGCTAGCCTAGTGGGGGGTTGCAAGCCAACCTAACCAATTCTAGCAATCCTAATACACTAGGTACACTACGAATATGGTCCTTAACAATTCAACTATGCTACACAACCTAATACACTACTTTTCATAAATGTAATCGCTAGGAAGGGAACCAAGTGTGCAAACCGTGCCTTCGGGATGTCTTGCCAATCACCTTCTTGATCAACAATGAGAAACCAAGGTGATGATCCAATCAATCAAATGAAATCCAAATATGATCTCGATGGATTAATCCCAAATGAACACCGGAGTTTTTACCGAGGTTCACGTGCTTGCCAACACGCTACGTCCTCGTTGTGACGGCACACTCACTTGGGATTCGGCGGCTAATTGGCACCACACCAAGCCTCCAACGGGCACCGCAAGAATCACCACAAGATGAGGGCAACACAAGTCACGAGCATTCCACTAAAGTACCTTTTGCGATCTCCTGCGGGGACAAGGTCAAGAACCCCTTACAATCACCTCCGGAGTGGCCAAGAATAATCTCCAAGCTTGCTCAACTCCGGCTCGCTGCTCCAACCGTCTAGGTGGTGGCAACCACCAAGAAAAATAAGCTCAATCACAGCAAGAACGCTCACTAGTGCCAATAGATGCTCAATCACAAGGCAAATGCACTAGAAGCTCTCCCAATCACTCTCTAGATCAATCAAGATGAATGCAAAAATGAGGGGGGAGGTTTGCTTAGCTCTAGAGGATGTCAAGAGTGTCAAAGTGCCAAGAGAGACTCCCCCAAGCCGGCCAAACAACTTTTATAGGCGCCCACCAAAGCACCCAACCGTTACTCACAAACTCAGATTTCTGCGCGTTGACCGGACGCGGGTTAAGTGGCGACAGGACGCGTCCGGTCCCAGCGTCCGGTCCCTCTACCACGGCCACGTGTCCCTGACGTTTGAATGTAGCCGTTGCGCGCCAACGGCTCGATCCCTCGCGCTCTTCACCGATCGGCCGGACGGCGTCACGTGCCGGCCGGACGCCCGGACAGATGGAGTCCGGTCGCTACCCGAGAGCTCCAAAAGCGCAAATTCTCGGCCGGACGCGTCCGCTGCCCCCTTGGCCGGACGCGCCCGGCCCGGTCCCACACTACTTCAGCCTCGGCGCGACGAAGAACTTTTGGCACCGGACGCTCCGGTCCTCCGAGTCCGGTCGCCCCGAAAATCAGCGGGCCGCACGGTGGGTGACGGACGGCGTCCGGTCCCTACCAAGACGGCGTCCGGTCACCTCGAGTGATTGCACTTCGTCCGAAAACCTCCGAGCTCGGCAGGAGGGTTCCACACCCAAACACCATCACCTCTTGCCCTCATGTGCCAACACAAAAGTGTCTCTCTTGTGCACGTGTGTTAGCCTTTTCAAATGATTTTTGCAAGAGTTAGCAAGCACACTAGGTCCCTAATACATATGCAAAGTCATTGCTCACCTAGTGGCACTTAGATAACCGTTATTGCGTGACATCGCCCCTCTTAATAGTACGGTTATCAATCCTAAACCCGGCCATCAACTTCTCTACTCGCCTATGGCCGGTAAAATGGAAATGCCCTAACATATACCTTTGCCTCTAGCATTCCATCTTGCTCCTCATCTTCCTTCATCTCCAAGTGTGGTACTTTATCACTTGTGGTCACCTTCATCACCTTGATCACCATTCCACCATTTGGTTGGACCTCCCCTTTCTCTAATGCTACACACTTAGCAATAGGGTTAGTCCTAGGTTTCATCAATTAGCCAAAACCAAACTAGGGCTTTCAATCTCCCCCTTTTTGGTAATTGATGACAATCTCCACAAAGATATGAAATGAATATAACTTTGGCTTTACACAACTTGTCCAAACAATTTGAGCTTGTGAAAAGAATTGGACAAGTCATGTAAAACTCATTTGGTAGCTATGGCTCCCCCTACAAGTGTGCTAAGAGTTTGGATTTGAAGCTTTGCACTCACGATGGATAAATTGGTTTTGGGAGAGTCATTTCTACCAAATTGATGCTAAGGTGTATAGAATGGACCTTTGAAGCGTGATACCATCGGAGTGCACACATTGAACAACCCTTAGCACCAAATCTAGCTAGAAACATCAAATAGCTAGAAATCCCGTGAGATTTAACAATAGAAGCGCGGTTTCTAGATACCACTTGAAAACAAATGCTATTCCAATTCTAGCTAGAGCATATGCATGCTAGTAATCAATTCATCAATCAAGTTCTATACTAGCGAGCACCACACAAGCAAGAGATAAACTACTTATGAAATACATAAATCTAAGTGCAATGCAAGCAATCATATGAATGTGCACAATCAAATGCAATCAATCATGTTCATGAGCTTGCTCCCCCTACTTGTGTGCTTTAAAATTTTGATCCCTTTCCATTCTTCAATCTTCATCTTCTCTCCCCCTTGATACATGATATCTTTGTTTTCTCTTTCCTTCTCGGTAATCTCTCCCCCTTTGTCATCAATGACCACAAAGGTTTATGATCATGCTTGGTGTAGACTTGAAATTATGGAGGGAGCTTGGAGTAGAGAGATGATCACTTAAAGTTGAGGATCACTTGTTTCCATAAACTTTCTTCTCTTATGGTTCAAACTAGCAAACTTGCATAAGTAATCTAGTTCGGTTTGAACCAATGACAAGCTTCTTCACATATCTTTCAATGGTTATCTTGTCAATGTTGAACTAAATCCTTTCTTACTCATTTAACTAGGTCAAACACTAGGTTCACATTCTCATGAACAAGTCATATTTAGCCACTAGATCATACAAGTCATAGAAGCAATAGTGACATAATATGTACTTAAAATCATTTTGGTTTCATGAATGAGCCTAATTGAACAAGAGATACTACTAGAATATGTCTACATGTTCTAATCAAGTCCTTAGTAAATATGAATGCATCATGCCAAACAATTTCACCTTTACTTTAGTCGAAGGAGAGGCATGTCATATAATGGAGGTGCATTCATTTCATGTTGGAGAAGTCAAGAATGTTCAATTCATTTCTCAATGTGCAAAATCTCTTCTCATCAAGTGGCCTGGTAAAGATATCGGAAAGTTGATCATCGGTGCCAACACTCTCAATTGAAATGTCTCCCTTTGCTTGGTGATCTCTAATGAAGTGATGCCTTATGTCAATGTGTTTTGTCCTTGAATGTTGAACCGGATTGGTGGTGATCTTCACGGCACTTTCAATGTCACATAGCAATGGCACTTGTCCAAATTTGATTCCAAAATCCTTCAATGTGGCCTTCATCCATAGCAATTGAGCACAACAACTCTCCGCACTAATGTATTCGGCTTCGGCGGTAGAGAGTGCAACACTATTTTGTTTCTTGGATGACCATGAGACAAGTGACCTTCCCAATAATTGGCATGTTCCACTAGTGCTCTTTCTATCCACCTTGCATCCCGCATAATCGAGTCGAATATCCAATCAACTCAAAGTTTGATCCCTTGGGATACCACAATCCAACATTAGGTGTGTGCTTAAGGTATCTCAATATCCTCTTGGTTGCCTTCAAGTGACTTTCTCTTGGTGAAGCTTGAAACCTTGCACACATGCACACACTAAACATGACATCCGGCCTAGAAGCGGTCACATAGAGTAGACTTCCAATCATGGACCGATACAACTTTTGATCTACCATGTTGCCACTTGTATCCAAGTCAAGATGACCATTTGTTCCCATTGGTGTCCCAATTGACTTGGCTTCTTCCATTCCAAACTTCTTCAACATGTCCTTGATATACTTGCTTTGACTCACAAATGTGCCTTTCTTTAATTGCTTGATTTGTAGACCAAGGAAATAGCTAAACTCTCAATCATAGACATCTCAAATTCTTTTGCCATCATTTGTCCAAACTCTTCACAAAAGTCTTGGTTGGTTGATCCAAAGATGATATCATCCACATAGATTTACAACACAAACAAGTCATTTCTAATTTTCTTGGTGAAGAGAGTGTTATCAACCTTCCCCATCTTGAACCCTTTAGAGAGCAAGAAATCTCTCAATCTCTCATACCATGCCCTTGGAGCTTGCTTCAAGCCATAGAGAACCTTCTTTAACTTGTAGACATGGTTGGGCTTCTTGATATCTTCAAATCCGGGGGTTGCTCAACATACACTAGCTCATTGATGAATCCATTCAAAGAAAGCACTTTTCACATCCATTTGATATAGCTTGATGTTGTGGGCACAAGCATAGGCTAATAAGATTCTAATTGCCTCCAATCTTGCAACCGGTGCATAGGTTTCTCCAAAGTCAAGACCTTCAACTTGAGTATACCCTTGTGACGCTCAACAAGTTCCCAAACTTGATTTCTTTCAAAGTTATTGAGCTCTTCATGCATGGCATTTACCCAATCACAATCCATCAAAACTTCATCTATCTTCTTTGGTTCTATGGATGAGACAAATGAATAGTGTTCACAAAATGATGCCAATCTTGATCTTGTTTGTACACCACTTCTAATATCACCAACCACTTGATCTAGAGGATGATCCCTTGCAATATGAGTTGGTTGGAGAACATGAGGTTGAGTACTTGAGCTTGGTTGATCACTTGGTTGAGATGATGTACTAGCCACTTGATCTTGCAATTGAGAACCACTAGCTTGAGATTGATCTTGAGAACCACTAGCTTGCATATTTGGAGATGTAATCACTTGATCTTTGTCATCTTCAACATCCACCACTTGAGTTGGCCTAATGTCCCAACATCTATTTCCTTCATGGCTTGTATCAATTGAGTACCTCTCACAACATCAAGATTCTCCTCTTCATCTTGTGAGCCTTTGGTTTCATCAAATTCCACATCATGCACTTCCTCAACTATGCCATGAGTGAGATTCCAAACTCTATATGCTTTGCTTGTAGTAGAGTAACCGAGTAGGAATCCTTCATCACACTTATTCTCAAACTTGCTCAATCGAGTGCCCTTCTTGAGAATGTAGCATTTGCATCCAAACACTCTAAAGTATGCAATGTTGGGCTTTCTTCCATTCAACAACTCATATGGTGTCTTCTCCAATAGCCTATGACAATAGAGCCTATTTGAGCAATAGTTGGCGGTATTGATTGCTTCGGCCCAAAATGAATGATCCACATTGTATTCACTCAATATTGATCTTGCCATATCAATCAAGGTTCTATTTCTCCTTTCAACTAGCCCATTTGATTGAGGAGTGTACTTGGCCGAGAATTGATGTTTGATGCCAAAGTCATCACAAAGTTCTTCAATTCTTGTGTTCTTGAACTCACTATCATTGTCACTTCTCACTTTCTTGATTGAACTTTCAAACTCATTTTGGCTTCTCTTGACAAATATCTTGAATGTGTCAAATACTTCACTTTTATCAACAAGAAAGAATACCCAAGTGTATCTTGTGAAGTCATCCACTATCACAAATCCATATTTGTTTTCACCAATGCTCTCATACTTGGTAGGGCCAAATAGATCCATGTGCAACAACTCAAATGCCTTGCTTGTGCTCATCATACTCTTGTTGGGATGAGTGTTGCCAACTTGTTTGCCCATTTGACATGAACTTCAAAGCTTGTCTTTCTCAAATACCACATCCTTCAACCCTCTAACTAGATCATGCTTGATTAGCCGGTTGAGTTGCTTCATGCCAACATGTCCTAGCCTTCTATGCCATAGCCAACCCATGCTTGATTTGGTGATCAAACATGTTGTCAATTGAGCTTCACTAGTATTGAAATCCATAAGATAGAGATTCTCATATCTAAAACCTTTGAATATCAAGTTGCTTCCATCAACACTCACTATCTCAACATCATCAACACCAAATATGCATTTGAATCCAAGATCACACAATTGAGCCACGGACAAGAGATTGAAGTTGAGAGATTCCACTAGCAACACATTGGAGATGGACATATCATTTGTAATTGCAATCTTTCCCAAGCCTTTGACCTTGCCTTTGCCATTGTCACCAAAAATAATACTATCAATACCATTTCCACTTGATGAGATTGATTTGAACATTCTAGAATTTCCGGTCCTATGTTGAGTGCACCCACTATCAAGCACCCAATGTCTTCCTCCGGCTTTGTAATTGACCTACAAAAGCAAATCAATTCTTTTTAGGTACCCAAACTTGCTTGGGTCCTCCAAAGTTAGTCACTAAGCTTTTGGGCACCCAAATTGCCTTCTTCTTTAGGCCAACAATGGGAGCACCAATGAACTTAGCCTTCACACCATTAGTACCCTTGGTAAGCAAATAACAAGAATCATAACAAATAGAGGATATGTTAGCATTCTTCTTGTTCTTGCAATATTGCTCTACATGCCCCACTTGCTTGCAACTAGAGCAAAACCGACCATTGCCCTTCACAAAACTAGTCTTGTGAGGAACAAAGACCGCCTTGCCATTCTTGGGGGTATAGCCCAATCCCTCTTTGTTTAGGAAGAACCTTTGGCTACCCAAGCACTTTAGCAAGCGGACATCTCCACCGTAGGCCTTGCCTAGGGCATGAGTGACCTCATTCACTTCTCTCTTGAGAGTCTCATTCTCCACCATGAGTGAGGCATCACAAGTAAAACTATCACTAATAGTAGATGTGGCATTGCTTGAGCTACAAGAGGGGTTAGTGGGACCAACAACAATAGGAGTATAGAATGCTTCGTCAAGAATATCACAAGTTACTCCTACGTTGCATGTGTCTACGATATCCTCAATCTTAACTTGATCAAGGAGGGAGGAGTGAGCCTTTTCAAGCTTAGTGTGAGCTTTCTCAAGCTTCTCATGGGTTTCCATTAGCCTCTCATGAGTAGCATTGAGCTCATCAAAGGATTGCTCAAGAGCTTTCTTGCTCTTGCGTAACTCTTTGCACTCCTTCCTCTTTTCCTCAATGTAAGAGTGAGCATCTCGTAGCAAGCTTATGAGGTCCTCCTTTGAGTACTCCTCATCATCGTCACTCTCACTATCGCTCTCATCATCGGATTGTACCTTAGATGGCTTAGCCATTAAGCATGTCGATGGAGCATCAAAGAGTGAAGGCTTGTTGGAGATGGCAAGACTAGCAAGTGCCTTCTTTCTTGATTTCTTGTCATCTTCACTCTCATTATCACTATCACTTGAGGCATCACTATCCCATGTGACACAATAAGATTGCCCCTTCTTCTTCTTCTTGAACTCAAGCTTCTTCTCCTTCTTTTTCTTCTTGTCCTTTCTCTCTTTCTTGTTCTTGTTCTTCTTCTTGTCATCCTCATCACTATCATCATCAGTAGAGAGAGAACAATCGGCAATGAAATAATCTTTGCTCTTGCACCGAAAGCATCTCTTGGTCTTGATTGCATCTCTTCTCTTTCTAGAACCATAGCCCTTCTTCTTCATGAACTTGCCAAATTTGCGCACAAGAAGAGCCATTGCTTCATCATCCGCTTCACTTGAGCTTGTGCTAGCTTCATCACTTGATTCTTGCTTCTTTTTGCCTCTTGATGAAGTAGCCTTGAATGCAACCACTTTCTTGTCTCTCTTCTTTTCTTTGTCCTTCTTCTCATCCTTTTGAGAGCCCCCTTCCTGTTCCACACGGTAGGTGTCATGTGTGACCACCTCACCTAGTACTTGGTTAGGGGTCTTAGTGTCCAACCCTTCTCTCACTAGCATTGTGACCAAGAATTCAAATCTTGATGGTAGGCTTCTTAGAAACTTGTGAGAGAAATCTGCATTATCCACCTTCTCACCTAAACTCTTCAAGTCATTGACAATCACTTGGAGGTGGTGGTACATCTCCGGCACACTCTCATCATCTTGCATCTTGAAACTTGAGAGCTTGTCCTTGAGGATGTATAGCTTGGCACTCTTCACGGCTTGTGTGCCTTCATAGGTCTACTCCAACCTAGTCCACACATCATGAGCTCTCTCCAAGTCCTTAATTTGCTCAAATACCTTTGACTCCAATGCTTCATAGAATGTGTTGATTGCAATGTCATTGAATTGGAGCTTCTCTTCTTCTGTTGGAGTTGGATCGGTTGGATCAATCACGGCAAAATCCTTGTCCAAACCTCCCAAACTTTCCGGTTGAGTGACTTCAAGTATGCACACATCTTTCTCTTCCAATGATCATAACCGGTACCATCGAAGTGCGGTGGCTTCCCCACATGGTTGATATGGTTAACTTGAGCCATTTTAACACCGAAGGATGTTAAGCCCTAAACAACGGTGACCTCGGCTCTGATACCACTTGAAAGGTCCTAAATGGCTAGAGGGGGGGTGAATAGCCTAATTAAAATTTCTACAAAGCACTAAACAAACCGGTTAGTATAACAAATGGCGAAGCAAGTGTTGCGCTAGCCTAGTGGGGGGTTGCAAGCCAACCTAACCAATTCTAGCAATCCTAATACACTAGGCACACTACGAATATGGTCCTTAACAATTCAACTATGCTACACAACCTAATACACTACTTTTCACAAATGTAATCGCTAGGAAGGGAACCAAGTGTGCAAACCGTGCCTTCGGGATGTCGTGCCAATCACCTTCTTGATCAACAATGAGAAACCAAGGTGATGATCCAATCAATCAAATGAAATCCAAATATGATCTCGATGGATCAATCCCAAATGAACACCGGAGTTTTTACCGAGGTTCACGTGCTTGCCAACACGCTACGTCCTCGTTGTGACGGCACACTCACTTGGGATTCGGCGGCTAATTGGCACCACACCAAGCCTCCAACGGGCACCGCAAGAATCACCACAAGATGAGGGCAACACAAGTCACGAGCATTCCACTAAAGTACCTTTTGCGATCTCCCGCGGGGACAAGGTCAAGAACCCCTTACAATCACCTCCGGAGTGGCCAAGAACAATCTCCAAGCTTGCTCAACTCCGGCTCGCTGCTCCAACCGTCTAGGTGGTGGCAACCACCAAGAGAAATAAGCTCAATCACAGCAAGAACGCTCACTAGTGCCACTAGATGCTCAATCACAAGGCAAATGCACTAGAAGCTCTCCCAATCACTCTCTAGATCAATCAAGATGAATGCAAAAGTGAGGAGGGAGGTTTGCTTAGCTCTAGGGGATGTCAAGAGTGTCAAAGTGCCAAGAGAGACTCCCCCAAGCCGGCCAAACAACTTTTATAGGCGCCCACCAAAGCACCCAACCGTTACTCACAAACTCAGATTTCTGATTGGCGTTGGCCGGGACGGGTTAAGTGGCGGCCGGACGCGTCCGTCCCAGCGTCGATCCCTCTACCGCGACCCACGTGTCCCTGACGTTTGAATGTAGCCGTTGCGTTGCGGCAGCGGCTCGATCCCGCGCTCTTCACCGATCGGCCGGGACGGCGTCTGTGCCAGCACCGGACGCCCGGCCACGTGGAGTCCGGTCGCTACCCGAAAAACTCAAAGCGCAAATTCTCGGCCGGGACGCGTCCGCTGCCCTTGGCCGGATGCGCCCGGCGTCCGGTCCCTGCTTCGGCCTCGGCGCCGCGAAGAACTTTTTGCACCGGGCGCTCGGTCCTCGGAGTCGGTCGCCCCGAAAATCAGCGGGCGCACACCAGCCTGACGGGACGCGTCCGGTCCCCACCAAACGGCGTCCGGTCACCTCTGGTGGCTGCCTTCGTCGAAAACCTCGAGTCCCGCCCGAGCGGCTCGGCGGGAGGGTTCCACACCCAAACACCATCACCTCTTGCCCTCATGTGCCAACACAAAAGTGTCTCTCCTCTTGTGCACGTGTGTTAGCCTTTTCAAATGATTTTTGCAAGAGTTAGCAAGCACACTAGGTCCCTAATACATATGCAAAGTCATTGCTCACCTAGTGGCACTTAGATAACTGTTATTGCGCGACATCGCCCCTCTTAATAGTACGGTTATCAATCCTAAACCCAGCCATCAACTTCTCTACTCGCCTATGGCCGGTAAAATGGAAATGCCCTAACATATACCTTTGCCTCTAGCATTCCATCTTGCTCCTCATCTTCCTTCATCTCCAAGTGTGGTACTTTATCACTTGTGGTCACCTTCATCACCTTGATCACCATTCCACCACTTGGTTTGGACCTCCCCTTTCTCTAATGCTACACACTTAGCAATAGGGTTAGTCCTAGGTTTCATCAATTAGCCAAAACCAAACTAGGGCTTTCATATGGCCAGAGGGAGAGTGAATAGCCTATTTAAAAGCTCTACAAAATCACTAAGCACACCGGTTAGTAATTAAGATGACGAAACAAGTGTTGCATTAGCCTAATGAGAGTTGTGAGCCTTCCTATCTATTCTAGCAACCTAACATGATAATCCACTCAGAAGCACCCTAATATATACACTGCTTGCTCAAAAAGTAAAATGAAGAGAGGGAACCGCGAAGATGCAAACCCTACTTTCAGGATGAAGTACCAATCACCGTCTTGGTCAATTCAAATAACAATCTGGTGGGTTGATCCAATCAATCAATTGACACCAAGTGATTTCGATGGATCATCCATAAGAATACAAAGACACCGATTTTGATTTTTGTCGAGGTTTATGTGCTTGCTAACAAACTACTTCCTCGTTGCAATGGCCATTCACTTGAGATTCGGTGGCTAATTGGCACCACATCAAATGTTCATTGGCAAGATGAGGATAACACAAGTCACGAGCACATCACTAAAGTACATTTTGCGATCTCTCGCGGAGACAAGGTCAAGAACCCCTCACAAATCCTCTGGAGTAGCCAAGAACAATCTTCAATCTTACTCAACTCCGGCTCCGCTGTTCCAACCATGTAGGTGGTGGCAACCATGAAGAGTAACAACCTCTCCACGCAGCAAGAACGCTCTCTAGTGCCACTAGATAATCAATCACTTGACAAATACCCTAGAAGCTATCTCAATCACTCTCTAGATCAATTAATATGTATGAGAAGTGAGGGAAAAGGTTTGCTCAGTTCTAAGAGATGTCCAAGGATACAAAGTGCCAAAAGAGACTTCCCCAAGCTGGCCAAACGTCTTAAATAGGCGTTCCAAAGGACACCGAACCATTACTCACAAAACTTGACTGAAAATCACCACGAGCGGATGTTGTTTAAGTGATAACCGAACACATCCGGTCGCATTTAGTCCCCTCTGTCAAAAAAAAAGATGTCATTTTCAGTTTTCGAGAAAGCAAATGATTTAAGGTTTAACCAAAGTTATATAAAATAATACTATGAGGTATGCACTAAGAGACGGCGAAATCCTCTAATAATACAGGGAAGGCTCCTCGTGCGGCGATATGGAAGAGTCTCTTGTTCAATTCATTCTATCATTTATTCATCGAGTACCACATAGCTTCCTTTTTTGAAAAAAAATACAAATATTTGATAGTGTTTCCTGTAAACCTACCTAGTAGCTAGTTAAATTAGAGTTGTTGATTTCATAGAAAGCGATCGAGCTCTACATATTTTTTATCTGGATTAGTACATGGACCTCAGATCGGAATCAAGTGTCCGTACGTCTAGATCCTTGTAGTCAGTGAGAGGGGTGCATGCAGCATGCCAACGTCGGACAAATAAGCCGGGCGCGCACAAGAAAGTGGTGCCAAGAGCAAGTTTTGATTGAAGCTGGACAAAGGAAGAGCTCAGTCGCTGTTGTGTTGCGCATCGATTGAAATTGGACATCGAGCAGCTAGCAATTGCCGTCGAGTAACTGCGGATCACGCCAAGCCGCCGGCGACAATTTGAACTGAGCCGCTTTTGGCCACGCAGTCTTTGCTGCATGCCGTGAGCCAACAACGGCTGAGGGGTGAAGGCTGATTCGAGCTTGTGCGAGCTGTGGGGTCCATTTCACGCTACGGTCGATGCCTTTTTGTCATCTGAGGGCTAGAATCCAATGAATTCCTAGGGTTGTGGTTGATACATTTTTGTCATATGAGGGTCAAGATCCAATGAATTCCTAAGGTTGCTATAGTAATAACAGTAATATTCTGATGCCTGCTGAACATACAGGGGATAAGAGGCATCAGCTGGAGCATTCATTTCACTTGAGGAAATCACACAATTTTTTCTCTCTTTGATTGTGTAGCATTTGCATGTTGTTGTGAGTTGTGAATACCTTCACCACCTTTTGATTCTTCTCTCTCTCGCTCTAGTGTAACAAGTTTATATGGCAATGAGTTGTAAATGTCTTCACCTTTTGATTTCTCTCTCTCAATCTAGTGCAACAAGTCTATATGGCACTACCAACAGTACCATACTACCAACTCTATGTGTTGTTGTCCTATCCTACCATCTTAGCCTAAATTCCTGTTGGTATGTATGCCTTGCATTTAGCATTGTACTACTACATTGTATGTGTATAGGTGGACGCAGAGCCATAGTGCATTGTGATGCCTCTAGGTCCTAGGCAGCGGCAGCACTAGATGCTACAATTGCATGACAAGTATTGACTGCTGCTCAAGTACATACAGAGCCAAGCCGCTAGTATTGTCCCATAGAATAATAAGAGAATATTCTATGAAATCATCCCCTTCTCTCCATCCATAAAAGGAGGTCACAACACACCAAGGGTAAGAGTACTCCATATTTAAGCTTCGTTCTAAAGGGTTGTTGGCATTTCTAACGTCACTACTAAAAATAGAGATAAACCCTACCTCTAGCAATAGCGCCAAAAATGCTCGGTATTAAATTAACTTGTCATTAGCAGACTAGCCACCTATTTATCACTATCATTCCTAAGCATGAATTAAGTTGTCATCCTTAATCTTATTGCTTAAGAAATAACTATAGATTTACATGTATTCAATATGACTAGGCAGAAATAAAAGATATGAATATAAAGATAAGAATATAAACTAAGCGGGTTACGCAAGCGGACGGATAATTATACCGTTGTAGCATTTTACCTAGAGAAGTCTACCGGGTTATCGATTTATATTTATACCTTTGGGAAGGTCTATATGTAGGACTTATAAACTATAACTTATACTATTGATGTGAAAGGCAAACCATAACTAGAATCCTACTCATAACTTGAGGGATAAGTCACGTGATAAAAGATATATATGATAAATAATAATAATGATCAGTCATCATAAATAGATAAACATCGAGCTCTTCTAGTCATAACAATAGCTAGCCAATGGATAAACTCGGGAATAAATACTAAGGTAATTCAATAACTACGTCAATGAATAACTCTAATTAGTGTAACTACATCTAGCAATCATTGTTAAGTTAACCCTATATCATTATCACATGTAAAGAGGCATCAACTAATGAGGGTATTAAGACACAAGGGTCACCTCCTTCGCGGCCGTGCCCATGCTAGTCCTACGTGCGGAGGGTGGACTACTGAGAGGAACCAACGCGGGTCGGCTTGCGGACTACCACACGTCCCGGCACGTCGGGGTGCACTCGCAGATAAACAAGATATCTAGACACCACGTCTACATATTGTCTACCATCTACCCAATGCCGCTTGGGTAAACGCTATCTGAGCAATTACATGAATTCAATAAGATCAAACCAACTATTCTAGACATATAATCAAAGTAGACAATGACTACTGCAATTAAGAATATATAAGAGATTAAGAACAATGTTGCCTGAATCATAATGAATACAATAAGAGCAAAGTACTAGAACTATACCGAACTCCCGCTCCCGACAGACGCCCGGGGCTCCGGATCCCGTGAAGAACTAGAACTCTTCTACTTCTAATCTAACTAGGCTAAAGCTATGAACTAGAGAGGCTCGATGAACTAGAGAAGGCTCTTGATATTTGGATCTCCAAATGACTTGATGCCTTAGGGGAGGGTCTACCCCTTTATTTATAGCCCGGTGGGATCGGCGTGCGCCCGCAGATCAAACCGGCGTAACCAAGGGCCAAGATGACTCCTCGTAGGCGGTGGAGGAAGCTTCGAGAATGGGGGCGAAACCCTAGCAGGGGGGGGTGCCGGGCGGCCCCAAGGTGGGGCCGGCCGGCCCCACTTTTCCTCCTCTCGGGGTCCCGTTGCCCGGTGTCTTCTAGATGGTTCCCGAGCCCAATCGTGATATTTCCGTGGCGGATAAGTTTTTCGTGCTTATTTTGCACTAGAATCCCTCTTTTTCAAACTTTTACGAAAATCACCACTGGAAAATACTGAGAATATGCAAAACTCGTGGAATTTGTCAAATGAAGCCCTAGATTAGTGTGTTTTCTTATTTTCATTCGAGTAAAAAGCCCTAGTAAAAGTTGACGCTAACGAGTGTCAACAAGGGCTTAGGTGGGAGATATGAGAAGGAGAGATGAGAAAGAATGTCGGACATGTCAATAATCTGCCCCGCTTGTACCTCGGCGGATATCTATACCTCAATAGATCATTTCACTAAGTGAGTGTTCTTCTTCTGTTATTAAGTCTATTGTATAGCTGAGCTTCGCTTTTATTTGTTTATAGGTTTTCTAAATGCGCTCTCGTAGCAGATACTCCAGCAAAGGGCTCCTGACAGAGACAGAACAACCCTGATCAACACTGAGTGGTAGTCAATAACGTAGACGTGATGTCTAGGCTAGAGACTACTTCATTTGCCTCACTCTACGGTTGAGGGATAGACAGCAGGTGGTGACAATCTTATCCATCCTTTGTAATACCCCACGTCTAGGTAAGATGTAAAGCTACAGACCGGTATCGCTTAGCAGACCAGGTGCGCTCTAATTCATCTATCCATAGACCTTAAAACCATAGAAATCCATCTCTATCCTTGTATTGTCCTTAGACAAACCAGTTAGAAGATTACACACCGTTCCATGTAGAAATATGATACCCTAAATACTTAGGGTGAAATGCGGTAATTCCATACACTTGAGAACTGTTTGCCACTTCTATTCTTTCAAAAAAAAAAAATCAAAAACTGACTCATACTCATGGTTTTCTAAATATTTGCTCGGATTTGCAAATTTATATATCTATTTTCTATTAAATATTTGCACTAGCCATTAACCCGTACTCCACAACAGTCTAGAATCTTACGTTACATATAAACTTAAACTTTCATGGATAATAAATTAGGTATTAGACACTAATGAAAATTGATCTTTACTCTATATTTGTTTCATAACGTGATACCAATTAACAAGAGAAATCTATTAAGTCTAATTAATCCATAATTAGAAAATGTTTCCTATAGCACCACATTATCAAATCATTGACTAATTAGATTTAACAGATTCATGTCACAAATTAGTCTCAGTCTATGTAATTAGCTTATATTTAATACTCCTAATTGATATCCAATTATTCGATGTGATAGGACTAAACTTTAATACTCCCCTGTGACAAAAATCCTAATGATGATTTCACCTGCTAGTAACTGGGTATCTTCACTTGCTATATTTTTACTATTATTGTTCACCTACTCTGCACTTGTGGAACAGACTGGAATGGCAAGTGCACTGGAGACGCTATGTGGCCAAGCCTACGGTGCAAAACAGTACCACAAACTAGGCCTAGACACGGCCTTCCGCAGTGTTGTCGTCGAGTGATGCTTGAAGAGGTGAGAGAGGATATAAGCATCACTTTATACACTGCAGGTGAGTGATGCCAGTGCTAAATTTTTGGGAGCGGTGAATCTACAAGCTCCGGTGCCAAAAAGAAATGAGCCCACATAAAGCAAGGTGCATGCAAAGACTTTACATGCGACAGGGTACTTGAATTAGTTTTTTATTGGCTGTTGGGACCCACGAAACAGTAAATAAGCAACACTTCACATTGCAGCCGAGTAACACCGATGCTAGTTTTTCACCTGTGGGGTCCTTGTTTTTTTTCAAGCCTCACTGCACACTGCAGAAGGCCCAAAGCAGTAGTTGCCCTCATGGTGGTCTGCATCCCTCTCTCGCTTCTCTGGGTGTTGATGGACAAGATGCTGGTCCTCATTGGCCAAGATCCTCTCATCTCCCAAGGCGCTGGGAGGTACATGATATGGATGATCCCAGGGCTCTTCGCCAACGCGGTGATCCAGCCGCTCACCAAGTTCCTGCAGACGCAGAGCCTGATTTACCCGCTGCTGCTGTCGTTCGTGGCGACGGCGGCGATCCACATCCCTCTCTGCTACCTGATGGTGTTCAAGACTCGCCTTGGGTACACAGGCGCTGCCCTGACGACAAGCATCTCATACTGGCTGAATGTGGGCATGCTTGTCGGGTACATCGTGTTATCCCGCTCTTGCAAGGAGACACGCACGCGTCCAACGATCGAGGTCTTCAGAGGAATGGACGCTTTCCTGCGTCTAGCCCTGCCTTCTGCACTCATGATGTGGTAATCACCACCTCCTACATTTATATGGTGAATTCCATCTTTTACCTGTGGCTAACATTTGTCTTTTGGTCTCAGTGTTAAATGGTGGTCATCTGAGCTCCTTACTCTCCTATCAGGACTTCTGCCCAACCCAGAGCTGCAGACCTCAGTGCTTTCGATTTGGTACGGACTAAATCCATGGTCACAGTATATATACTCCCTCCGTCCCTAAAAGAATATTGCTGTAGGATGCGTGCCACAAGTTTAACTTGATTTATAGAAAATACGTGCAATATTTATGTCTCCAAATAATCTTGTTAAAAAATTAGATCCGAAGATTTTTCTGATGATACTAATTGTGATACTAATTGATGATATTTATTATTTATTAAAATTGTCAGTATTTGTTTCTGTAAGTGCGGTGACATTCTTTTAGGGACGGAGGGAGTATATTTGCAAACATGATTCTGCATCGACAATAATTTGTTTACCTAATGTTTTTCCCAAACCCTTTTGTAACAGTCTCACAACTCTAACGTTGCTCTTCACTATACCTTTTGGGCTTGGAGCTGCTGGAAGGTATTATTTCACTTTTCAGGGAAACTTAACTTTCATGGAAGATGCTTGCTCTATCTTTTTTTTTAAAAAAAATGAATTGAAGTAGTATGACATCCTTTTATCATTCTTGCAAAAAAAATAAACAGCACACGAGTAGCAAATGAACTAGGTGCTGGGAACCCTGACGGAGCTCGATCAGCAGTCCGTGTGGTGCTGTCCATGGCCACGATCGACGCGGTTGCCGTGAGCGGAATCCGTCTCGCAGCACGGCGTCTCGTGGGCCTCGCTTACAGTAGCGAGGAGGAGGTCATATCTTCGGTCGCCGCCATGGTTCCCCTGATCTGCATCAGCGTGGTAACTGACTGCCTACAAGGAATTCTCTCAGGTTTGTTACTTGCTGTATCTAATGATGTGTTTCTAAACGCTGGCGTCTGATTTGTCTACCACCCGTTGTCTCTTTTCATCAGGCGTCGCCCGCGGGTGCGGGTGGCAGCACCTGGGCGCGTACGTGAACCTTCGCTCCTTCTACCTGCTGGGGATCCCGATGGCGAGCCTCATCGGCTTTGTGCTGCGCATGGGGTCGAGGGGGCTCTGGATTGGCATCGTCTGCGGCTCCCTCTCGCAGACCACGCTCATGTCCGCCATCGCATTCTTCACCGACTGGCCCAAGATGGTGCGTTCAGTTCTCCGATCCCATCAGCATGGTCAAAGCTGCACACAATTTGTGTTATTGCAGCAAAGATAAACAAATAATCGAGTCATCTTCGAAGGCTATCTCTCTCATATGCTCCCTCCGTCTCAAAAAGGATGTCGTTCTCGCTTCCCAAGAAACGATTGCCGGCAATTTTTAAAAATAGTAAATAACATCGATTAGTATCACAATTAGTATTGTTAAAAAGATCTTTAGATCTAGTTTTTTAATAAATTTATTTGGAGATATAAATATTATATGTATTTTCTATAAATCGAATCAAACTTGTGGCGACGAACATCCAAAACGTCATCTATTTTGGGACGGAGGGAGTATGGTGCATCGCGCTTGTTGTGCTCGCAGGCAGAGAAGGCCAAAGAGAGGGTGTTCGGCGACAAGGCACATGAGGCGGGGCCGTGATGGCGGCAGCTCTACATTTCCAGACCGGTTTTGCAGGGTATGGCCTCTCTGTCATTCCTGTGGGCCGTCACAGTCATGACGAGAGGGGATTAGGCCATCGTCCCTAGTCCCTACAAAGTTTCTCTCACCAAGGCAAATGGGTTCTTGCTTTGAGAGATTCACCGTCCCACGATTGGTTTTTGTGTCATGTGAAGTGGAGAGAAACGTGGAACGGACAATTGGATCTTATATCTATACCTAATAATAATAAATGAGCAAAACTTTCAGCCAACTTTTTTGGTCCACAAATTTTTTCGTCCAGCACTTTTTGGTCTGGTGCCACAGTTCGGCTTCAACCTGGCTCCGTGCCGTCAGCCTTTTGGTCCGTATGTGTTTACTCGAGAGTCCATATATGTATCAAATACCGACTAACCTTGTTAGATACGGACATAATTAAAACAAGGAAGTTCCAATGTTGACGACCTGCATGCATCTGGCCCGGCCGGTCGCTCGATGCCGCGAGCGATTTCCCTTTCGCCTGCTTGAGATTCCGGCGCCGGGCGTGGACACGTCGCTGCGGCTCTGCGGCCGGGTCCGTGCGCGTCCTCTGCAGAAAATCGGATCGCGGAAGGCCCCACGGAGGGATTCAGGTGTGGTGTTCTTGCTAAGACCGTCACGGACTCCATCCAGTTGCAAGGAGAGGTAAACGATCTCGTCTTGTATTGCAGGTGAGCCTAACGATCGTGATGCCTGTGTCCTGTACATAGCTAGGGAGCGAGTTGCTATGAGTTACTCGCGTCGCTGTCGGCGGCATCGCCGCTGTCGCCCATCGCGTCATCGCCGCCGCCATCTATCACCACTGGTCTCCTCCCTTCTCCTTCGGCACCTCTCGCCCGGGCTGAAGGGACTGGAGATCCATTGTTTGTACCTCCTGCGCTTATAGATGCTTATAGATGATGTCCGTGTTTTTTGGGCCTTTCCCTGTTTTTATTTATTTTATTTTTTCTTTTCAAATATAAATTACTATGTTTTTCCTTATAAAAATAAAGATAAATAGTAAATATAGTATTATAGATCTTTTTAATAAAATTTAATAAATAAATATTTCTATTACTAAGTTGTTTTTAATTAAAAAATATTATTATAACATGAGTCAGCTCATGGCCTAACTAATTAAATCGTCAATTGAAATCTTGAGCAATTTGTCCTCCAATCAAATCAAATAAATGTGTTCCAAGCTAAAAAAATATGAAAAAATGAAAGAAATATATCAAATAAATGTTTTCCAAGCTATCCTATGCCGGTGCAAATCTATAAATAAAGCAAACTTTCCGCCTATTTTTCCGTCCATCCATTTTTTTGGTCTGTTCTCGCTTATCAATCGGCTTATAAACCAACCGAACAGACGAGAATGAGGTAGAAAAAAGGCCACAAGGACGAGGTGGAGAGCACAATGACGACGTGAACGTGGGCCCACCGACGCTGGTGAGGTGGAGCTCGCTGCGGGCCACGGGCCACGATGATGAGGCAGCGCTCGATCGCAAATCACAAGCCATGACATTGAGGCGTCACTTGGTCGCAGACCACGAGCCACTACTGAACCGAGGCGAGGAACAGATGAGACATGTTATTGGTTAAAAAGATAAGGTGGAGAAAAATGTGAAAAAGTGAAAGAAATATATGGAGTAAATGAATAAGAAAAACGTAAATTAGCAACCCATTTTTTTTTTAAAAAAATAGTCCTACACTGCACGTTACTTAGCCACTGAGAAAATATTATAACAGATTAAGTTCATTTTTTTACAGTACCTCATCTGAAGAGTTAATAAACAAATATAAGAAGTTTATGGTAATTCATTACATAAGGGGCTCAAATAAATTACTATTCTCTTCATTTTGAATTGCATGTCATTTTATTTTTATAGATCATGGGTTCTGCTATAGATATAACATAAAAACTAAATATATGAAAAAATTTAGATATCTTAAAACTAAATATATTAGAATGTACTATACGGTAAGGAGTCAGTTTTCAAAGCTAATTGTAATACAATGTTTTTATAATACAATGTTTTTATATGTAATATCAAGACGAATTCAAAAGTATGGTCATCATCCAATAACGGTACATCCCGTTTGCAACGCACGGGCATATTTGCTAAGTATGACTAATAACAAGGCGAAAATCATCTCACCAAACTCTACGAACCATGTGTCGCGATCAAGGATTTCGTTTGTTTTTCTTTGTCGTTGATGTACATCGTGGTTCGATTTGTGTTATGCATGTGTGCAGTCCTCACCAACCCCCCACACCACCGATGTCGTGCCTACAAAAGAGCTCGGTCTCCACCCAAAGCTGCCTAGAGAAAGTCCAAAACCAATCCCGGACAACAACAAAGCTGTGTTGAATATGTTTAGTCATTTTACAACATACTTTAATCCAAAAATAAGACATCGCATTCAGTATGACACAAGCGAGCATGAGCAATCTGTTCATTAAATATGCAGATCTGCTATCAAACAAGGCAATAGCATTTATATCATGCCCACATATCCACAACACATATAAGCAGATGTGCTAGAGAAAAGTTTAGATTGTACCCTTGAGTGAAACCCGAGTGGAAGGCAGGTAGAACATTGTTACCATCATCAGTCTTGGTCATGATGGCATGCTCGAAGTAGTCGATCCAAGCTTGATGCGGGAAGAGGCTTGAAGTAGTCGTTCACTCGAGGAAGAAGAATGCAGCTGCTAGAGGCCTGCTCGACTAAGACCCTTTTGAGGCACACAAGGCTCAAGACCTTTTTGATCCCCTCGACAATAATAATGCAGGCACACCTTGGTGTTGTGGTCAAATCTCATGTTAAATCCTTATGTCTTCCGTGCTTATTGTTAAGATGCATCTATCTCCTTGTTCTCTTTTTCTGTTGCCCCATTAGGTTTTCCACTGCAATATATTTTTTTAGTGACGTTTTATTTCAAGCGAAGGTTACAAAGAGGATTTTCACACTCCCAAGGAAGTGTGATCATTCCACGATGCATTTTTTAAGCACTTTTGATAGTGTTTTTCGATGATATGTTTTTGAAGCACTTCTGCTAGTGGTTTGTAGTCTTTCATTGTCTCTAGATCTTTCAAACACTTTCGATAGTTTAGAACATTGCTAATCTGCTACTTTAAAATATTAAATAAATTTCATGATTAGTCTATTCAACTCTCTCGGCCTTGTTGATCCTTTCGAACAAACCTTAAAAATACATCTATCACTAATATATTTATGCATAATTATTATATATGTTGACATAAAGTGCAGGATTACCCAAAATAATAAATGAGAAGCATGTTTTGAACCTATATCAAGGTAATAAAGTTGAGTTGCACGAACACAAAGTAAAGATAAACATCTACTATGGGTTTAGATAAGCTAAACATAGGCGTAGACATGAACAAGAGCATGGGTAGAGATTGATCTTCCATGAGTCCTTCCATTTCCCTAACTCCACAATGAGTCAGGAAAAAGATAATAAGCTTGTTTATAATCGCCGCTAAGGTATAGCCTTTTCCATAAGAGGACAATACCATTGCGACCCATCAGTGAGGTATCCCTTGCTATGCCGAGCTTGTACGTTTCAGCTAAAAGACTGTTTTAACTTACCAGCTAGCAGTATTTTTTCTTATAAAAAATTAGTTATTTTAATAGTGTTTTAGGTTATCAGCTAACTTATAAGTCCTATCGAACAATCTCGCCATCATTCCTGAGACATGCCACCTACTCCCTCCGTCCCTATTTAGATGTCGCCGTAGGATGCGTGCCACAAGTTTGATTATTAATTATGAGTTATCAGCTAACGTACAATATTTATATCTTTAAATAATTTTGTTAAAAAACTAGATCCGAAGATCTTTTCGATGATACTAATTATGATACTAATCGATGATATTTATTATTTATTAAAATTACCGGTATTTATATCTCGAGAAGTGAAGCGACAAGTATTTAGGAACGGAGGGAGTAACTACACAGGAGAGGACGTGCCTCGAGCAGGGAATACTAGTACAACACAGTGGAAACATGTACTCCCTCTGTCCCCGAATACTGCAACTTCTAGAATTGTCTTAAGTCAAAATTTTTAAACTTTGACCAAATTTCTAGAAAAAAATACTAAGATGTATGGTACCAAATTAGTACCATTAGATTTATCATACGATGTATTTTCATAAGATGCTCATTTTATGTCATAGATATTGATACTTTTTTCTGTAAAGTTGGTCAAAGTTAAAAAAGTTTTACTGGCACGGATTCTAGGAGTTCCAGTATTCAGGGACGGAGGTAGTACTACCCAACAGTGGATAGGTCCTTGTCCCTGTGTTCCACCAGGGTGACGTGTTGTACTTGTGGACCGTTCGGGGTGATCTTGTGGTCCGTTTATATACATAGAGCTTGCCTTGTGGTATATATTCTAGGATTAAGTCCACTTTTGGCCCCTTAGCTATTGGGTTCATCTAATTTTCACCCTCAACTACAAAACCGTCTAATTTTCACCCTCATCTGTCAAAACCGTTCACTTTTGGCACCTGGGAGTGGTTTTGACTGGGGTTGAGCGGTTTTGCATGGCATCAGTAGCGTTGTCGACGTGTCGGTGATGATGTCAAGCACTCCTTTTAATTTACTTAAATTGATATCTTTTTTATTCGAGCTCCAAATATAGCAAATAATATATCAATTTTGATCGTCTCGAGAAGCTCTTTGCAATGGTGTACTCCGTTTTGTTGTTTGAGATAATTTTGTTTCATAAAAAAATAAAATACAATATATATATATATGTGTGTGTGTACTACCGTATCTTTGGATATACGGTCGTATATTAATGATATGATATTAATTATGTGTACTACCGTATATTGGAAATTCCTTATATTAATTATGTGTACTACCGTATACATATATATGAGGTACGGCCGTATATTAATTGTATTTGGATATATTGGATGCACTATCCTAACTATCAAACTGACGAGAGACATATATATATATACACGTAATATTAATTATGTGTCTTGGATGCACTACCGTATATTAGCTAGAATATACATATATGTACCTCATATATATATATATATATATATATATATATATATATATATATATATATATATATACACACGGCCGGATTACGGAAGCATGACGATCAGGTGACGTACCTTATATATATATATATATATATATATATATATATATATATATATATATATATACACACCTAATATTAATTATTCTCACTTGTTTTGTATAAGTATTTATATTTTCATGAAATAAAATTATCTTAAACAATAAAACGGAGTACACCATTGCAAAGAGCTCGTCGAGACGATCAAAATTGATATATTATTTGCTATATTTGGAGCTCCGAATAAAAAGATATCAATTTCGCAAATTAAAAAGGAGTGCTGACATCATCGCTGATGTTAGCAATGCTACAGTGCCATGCAAAACCGCTTAATCCTGGTCAAAACCGCTCCCAGGTGCCAAAAGTGAGCGGTTTTGACAGATAGGGGAAAAATTAGACGGTTTTGTAGTTGAGGGTGAAAATTAGACGAACCCAATAGTTGAGGGGCTAAAAGTGGACTTAATCCTATATTCTATGTCAAGAGGTGGTTGAGAGTTCTTCGCCAACTGTAGTAGTTTATTGGCAACATTTTGCATTGGATTAAGAGGACGAAGCCATAGATATTGAAGCCACTTTACTCATTTTCGTTTTTTTTAACCCACGGAATAATGAACCAAGCTTTGTGCAAAACTTTTGTGTTGAAGGTCGCTCATATATTGTATCGAAAATGATACCGCAACAACGGTCTATTTAATAATAATTATATACCATAAACATTAATATTTTTTCTTGTATACATTTGGTCAAAGTCAAATCCGTTTGATTTTTAGAAAGGTGAGAACAACGGGAAAATACTGTGTACTGCAGAAACCAATTATGTACTATTAATACAAAAGTGGTAATAATAATGTTTTTTTCACAAGACTCCGTTACATATAAATAAAAGCAACTCCTCTATGGTGGCGTGGTGCTATAGAGAAGGCTCATCGCGCTCAATATCTTGTTGGCTTGTCGTCACGACAGGTTATCTGATTGCTCTCTAGAGGACAAAGAACACTCGTCCAGTCGTCCCTCTCCACCACCCAACCATGCATGTACTATCAGCAGCTAGCAGTGGTCACACTCATCAGTCATCAGTCATCACTGTTCCGGTGGTGGAGCCACGCCATGGTGTCCACGAAGCACTTCCGGTACCTCTCCATGCCAGCCGGGTGCAGGGAGACTCCCACCTCCATCCCGCCGTCGCCGCTCCGGCTTTCCGCCATCGCCACCGCCCCGGTCCTCGCCACGGACACGATATCCACCTTCGCCGGCCGGCCGAATCCGAAGTCCAGGTCGTAGACGCGGAACCTCGGCGAGCCAGCCGCGGACAGTGTACCCATCGCGCCTACCTCCTTGATGCGGTCCATCCACACGTCCATGGCGGGTGTCCCGACGTCGCGCACAGCTTCGTCAATGGCGGAGGCGACCGCGGCGCACGCGTTGAATAGGCCAGCCGCGCCGGCCGCCGCCAGCTCGCCCTTTCGCGCCAGCGCGAACGCTGGGCCGACGCAGTTGCCGAAGTACTTGTCCGGCAGGGGAGGCTTCACCCGCGAGCGGTGGTCAACGGGAAAGAGCAAGCAGGTCATCTGCTCCGCCCCGCCCCGGCGCCGGCGCCGCCGCTCTCTGTGTCTTTGGCTCGCTGGTAGCACGACCAGACGAAGCCAAAGGTGGCGACCAGAGAGGAGCACCGGGGCGGCGCGACGCGGCGCCTCGCCGCCTCGTCGGCCACGGCCTCCTTGACGCGTTTCAGGTCGTCCTTGGACAGGACGAACGTGGCGATGAGCTGGTCGGCGGACATCTTGACGAACTCCATCTCGTCGGCGCTCAGCGCCCCTTGGAAGACGTCGTACAGGCCCCTGGGGTCGGGGGAGCAGAGTCCGGTCGATGACAGGAGGCGGCGGCGGCGGCGCTTCGGCGCCGCTGCACGCGGCGGCCGCCCAGGTGTGCAGGAAGTGCGTGGAGCCCGAGCCGTCGCAGGCAGCGTGGTGCACCGTGACGCCGATGGCGAGGCCGCGGCGCGCGGACAGGAGCGTGGCCTGCAACGCGAACACCCCGCCGCCCTCCGGCAGCGGCGGCACGAGCGTCGCGATCTTGGCAACCTCCCGGGGCTCGTCGGTGGTGAGGCCGTCGATGTCTGCGTCGTCGCCGTCGCACTCGGCGACGGTGAAGGTGACGGCGTCACCCGGCTGGTAGTGCAGCTCGTAGCGGTCGGACGTGCGGGGGGGCGAGGCGGATGCGGCCGGCGAGCGGGTAGAAGGCGCGGACGGCCTGGTGCAAGGAGTCCCTGAGGCTGGAGATGATGGTGGCGACGTCCGCGTCGGGGGCGAGGCGGTAGAAGAGGAGGCGCTCGACGGGCGGGGAGTGGAGCCAGAAGACGTCGAAGAAGGTGAGCGGCAGCGAGGTCTCCGGCGGTGACGGAGACGGTGGCACGAGGGTGGTGCCGTGTACGCGGAGGCCAGGGGATGGCGAGGAGGCCCTTCCAGGTAGTTGCTTCTGTTCCGGCGCCGCGGCCATGGCTGTCGCCGCTGCCGATATCAACGTCGGGCGTGGTGCTTGCGCGCGGGCGCAGTGGGTAGTTGGGGACGTCTATAGTGAGGAAAATGTTTGGATCGAATCACAGAACTACTGAGTGGTGCAGATCAGCTGATGCCGGAATGGATGGACGGCAATGCGACAAATGCGAGGCGATATACTGTATCTGCATGATGGAGGTGTCTAATCCACCAGTCCACCTCCGAGTGCCTTAACTGGTCGGGCATGCCAATTTCGCACTCCCTGTCCAATCCTAATAGATGAGTGCAAAATTGTCATAGAAAATTTGAGCTTGTGCTCCCACTTCCGGTAGAAAATTTGCCCACTTTCTCCTGGCTTTCCTGTAAGCTTAATGCTCGCCTATCCATATCCCATGGTCCCTTAGGTCATCCATGACGGCAGTCATACCTCAATTCCAAAAGAAAACGACAAAAAATAGAGGGAATGAG
Organism: Chrysopogon serrulatus; assembly: GCA_015844335.1. Classification (NCBI taxonomy): domain Eukaryota; kingdom Viridiplantae; phylum Streptophyta; class Magnoliopsida; order Poales; family Poaceae; genus Chrysopogon; species Chrysopogon serrulatus. Next base: position 64,214 of record JADLZL010005809.1, read on the forward strand.
AAACCTTTGCCTTCTTCTTCGGTTAGTCATACATATCTGTTTTAGGATATATTTCCTTTCACCGACACTTCTAAAGGAGCGCTCTTTCGGTGCTGTAAAGAGTGTTAGTCTCATTTAGCAAATACTTTCAACTCTAAACAAATATAGAAGTATCATTAGATTAATAGATGAATATATTTTAACAAATATAGAAAGGGATGGCGAGGACGCCCTTGCAGGTAGTTGCTGCTGTTCCGGCGCCGCGGCCATGGCTGTCGTTGCTGCCGATATCAACGTCCGGCGTGGTGGTTCCGCGCGGGCGCGGTAGGCAATTTGGGGACGACTAGTGAGGAGATTTTTGGATCCAATCACAGAACTACTGGTGCAGATCAGTAGATGCCGGAATGGATGGAAAACCGGCATGGGAAGCAATATACTCCCTCTGTCCCTTTCTAAGTGTCGCCGTGAATTTTCGTGCCACAAGTTTAACTCGATTTGTAGAAAATATATGCAATGTTTATGCTCCGAATAAAATTATTAAAAAACTAGATCTAAAAATCTTTCCGATTGTACTAATTATAATACTAATCGATCATATTTAGTATTTATTAACATTGCTGACATTTATTTCTTAGGAAGTGCAAGCGACGGTTAAAAAGAGACGGAGGGAGTATGGTGGAGCTCCACCAGTCCACCTCCGAGTGTCTTAAACTGGTTGGTTTGCACTCCCCCCCCGGTAGAAGAGAGTACATCTTTCCCTCCGTCCCATTGAGAAACGCCGCCGGGGAAACGCGTGTTTGTGGGGGACACGGTTTTCCAACGACAAACTCCATGGGACGGAGGGAGTAGACTGCTTTGCTTGGCTACCTGTCAGCTTGTGCTCCCACTCCCAGTAGAAATTTTGCACCCCAGTTGAAAATTTGCCACCTTTCTCCTGGCTTCCTTCCTCTCAGCTTGTGCTTGCCTATTCATCCCTTTCTAGCTTCTGGATGGTCCCTTAAGTCATCCATGATGGCAAAAAAAAAGTACTCCCTCCGATTAAGTGCCTCTTTACATTTTAAAATTTTTCCAATAATAATCGGTCTAAATAGGCCTGAATGTACCAACAACAGTGCAACACAATTTTTTTTTTTTTGGTTAGTGATCCATGGTCTGTTTTAGGATATAGTTTCTTTCACCGACACCTCTAAGGAGTGCTCCATCCGTGCTGTAAAGAGTGGTCTCATTTCTCAAAAAAGGCTAATACTTTCAACTTTAATCAAATATAGACAAAAGACTTTTAATACTCATAGTGTATAATAAGTATCATTACATTAGTATATGAATATATATTTATGATTTAAAGATATAAATATTGCTAATATTTTCTACAAACCTAGTCAACTTGAAAGAAAATTTGACATATTAAGGGATTATTTATTGGGATCGGTTTTAAAAACAGATCTTTTTTATTGTACCACTTTTAAGGAGTATTCCCTCCATCCTAAATACTTTCTCTGTCCTTAAATAAATAGTTTTCTAGCATAAAAATTTGTCTACAAATAAATCAATCTCTAGGAGGCTGAATAGTCCACCAACTCATTTATTTTTCTCATACTCTCATATTTATTACCGCTCCAAATTCTCTAACCCAGGCTTGAGTTTGTGCAGTTAGATGAGTATAGTAAATATTATAATTACTATGCAACTAAAATAATTACTGATAAGTGTGCAACTACTCCAATTAATAAAAGATAGTGTGGTCTTTTCTCTGTCATACTAGTCTGTCATAAATGTGCTAGAAAGTTGCTCCTATCAACGGTAACTATAAATTTAGCAAGTGCACTTCTGGAAATTTTTTTGGAGATCAGTGATACAATCAAATTTACATATACCCCCTATTAAAAGTTGGAGCAGAGAAAGCTGGAAATGCTACAAAGTTCGGTGATTTCCTAGCTAGATGCACAATTATTTTTAATAATTTTAAATGTTTGAATTACACTTATTATGGAATGGGGAGGGAGTATATAAAGCAAAAAAGGAAAAACAGAGAGAAGCCCATGCAAGCACTTATCATGGAATCAAGGAGTACAGAAAAAAATACCATACGTCAATTAAAAAAAGGACAAAAAAGAGAGAGGGAATGCGTCTTCTCTTCGGTTTGTGGTCAAATTTTCTTTTCTTTTACTGTAGCACTTTTAAGGAGTAGTATATTTATTAGGATCGGTTCTAAATGTCTTCTCTTCTACTGCCAGCATAGGAAAAAGCGAGTGCAGAGATTCACAGCATGCAACATGGACCTGTCCTAATCTTGTTTGAATCAAATCAAATGAATTTCAAGCTCTAATAAAAGTTTGATGCAACAAATAATTAATTTTATATGAAAAATCAACTGGAGTTGACTCGGCTTATTGGTTGACTATAGTTGGCATCTGCTGGTACAGAAAGAAGTGAGCCATGCATCGGTGAGCATCGAGTTGCGAAGTAATCTACTTCTTCTGTTCTAAATTATAAGTTGTTTAATTTTTTTTTGGTACATCCATTTTGCTATATATTTAGATAAAAGAAAAAGAAGATCAAATAAGATAAAGGTGCAACAAGAAGATCAAAGTGCTCAAGTTACTAGATGAGAGGAAAAGAAGATCAAAGTGCTCATAGTGGTTGTTTTCCTAGAGATAGATACTTGTGTAGATACTTAAGTGTTCTAGCTTGGTTATGAGTATTTTCTATAAAACATTGTTACAAGTACAAATGTTGATGGCTTCAACAGAAATTGTGAGTATGGTTTACTCGGTTCTGTGCTCGATGCTCAACATTAAATGTATGATGATATATGTTTGTTTTATAATTAATTAGTTTATTTTACATACCGCCACACCCGGCCTGCTGCCCGTCCGTAAGGCACCTCCGCAATTCGCTTCTCCGTTCGGCGTCCAGGGCTCCAGGCCAACTCCGATCATCCCTGAGCTATGTCTATTTGTCTGCAGCACGTGCACATCCAGGTATGTTCTTTGTTCTACTCTGATTTTTTATGTCTATCGGTTTAGAGTTAATGCATAATTTGTTAATTAAACTATTAACTTTTACATTGAAGCATAATCATTATGAAACTTAAAAGGAAGATAATTGACTGTTATATCGAAGGAGATTGAAATGGAGATTGGAATGAGGTTTACAACCGATGAACTAATTGATGACTTCGATGTGATTCAGATGTGCGGAGCAAAATTTAAAAGAAACATGTTAGTTCCTTTAACCATTTATGCTTATTATTATAATTTACACCGCAAAATTGTCATAACATGCATAATTAGTTATTTAATGGAGATTTTGGTGTTTTAATATAGGATCGATCTCTATATACATATGTATATATATTGAAATTTACATTGTATTATACTATGTATTTGATTATCCGGTCCCCTCTGTCTATGCTCCTTTATAACTTGTCACCGATCCTATTCCCTGCCACCTATCCGAGTCGAGGAGAGCGTTGCGACGTCGATGTCGAGGGCGCGCTGGTACACGTGTGGCCACACCACCGGCACGGTTGCACCACGCAAGCCACATCGGCTACGATGCGCAGCAAGGCGCGGCTTCAGGGTTTCGAGCATCTAGCGGTGTGCGGCGCTTGGCCGCTCGATCATGACGATTGACGCCCGGCGTGCGGCCGTGCCCGATGTGTTGCCTACTCCCGTCCTCCATTATTCCTGGCTTCGAACGTGCATTGCATTTGGCGCTTGATCGCTCGCCCTCCAGAGACTCCATCCGGTTGCCCTCATACCACAAGAGGCAGCGCCGCTTCCCCCTTGTCTTAGCAGGTGAGCATCCATCGATTGATCTGGATCGGATGACCGATCCTCTATTGCAGTTAATAAGGATAGTAACGGTGCTTGGTGAAACCTCTTCTGCTGGCTGCAGATCGTTGCCTTCTTGGTGTTGATGCGCTGCTGCTTGTTTTGCGAAGGGAGAAGGCAAGAAGGGGAATCAGGATAAGTTTCTGATCTGCTTTAGGTATTGAATCGAAGCGCTTTTCCATCTATGTGTTCGTTTAGCCCTGTCTGATTATCCCTGTCCATATATACTGGATGACAGAATAGGCAGCACAGTAGCAGATCGAAGTCTGTTTTGAGGATATTAGCTATCAAATTGGATCTCCCGTGGTAAGGAAAGTTGCAGAACTTTTCATTGCCATTCTAACGAGTATTTAAACGTATTTTTTCATTGAGTACTTTGGGAGACATCATGTTCTGAATATTACTGTCAGAAACTGACAGAGAACCCATTTAATCGACAATCCTAACATAACGAATTAACAATTATAGAAACAGTTACGCCCTGGATTATTCATGGATAATACCAGAATTCAGCATCCACACCTGTTATGGTGAAGCAACTTGATCGTAATGGTGTCCAAGGAAATAGATAATTTCTGGATGAGGTTTTCATGCTCAGTCTCTTTCATCACATTAACTTGTCAATCTAATTGGCTACTGTGTAAGAAACTGAGCATGTTTGTGTGGTGACTGAGCTAATTTGGCATTGGGGCCCATATATAAATGGAATGCATTAGATAGGGGATCCTCTCCCTCTCCGTGGACTTCTAAAAAAATGGCTCCTGTGATGATGGTGACCAGCACCTTCTTGCTATGAGTTTATGCCATTGGGGTAGCGAGAAGATCATCTGTATGCTTTGTGTTCTTGTCCATATTATTTCCTGCTTCTCCTTGTGTTTTGTTTTCTTGTGGTAGCATAAAGAATGACCTTTTCTTGCTTGCTTACAGGAATTGTCCAATGGGGGTGTATATTTTGGAGCCGGTGATTGAGGATAATAGTGCTTTCAGATTAGTTTGATGCTATTTTCATATGACCATATACAGATATTACGTGTTACATGTTAATTCTTTTATTTAAGAATAATACTTTTTACTCGCGCTGCCCCAGCTACCCAGCGACGTCTGCCGCGGCTTCTCTTCGGGCGGCTGACCGCACAGACGACGGCGATGGTGAAAACCTTCTCTCCTCGGGTTCGCCCGGGGGCGACGACGTTGGCGTTTCCGTCATGTCCTTCTTGAAGGCGTCGTCGGCTCTCCGCCCGTCTGCGGCGGCTGGCGGGCTCAGGAACGTAAGTTCCGGCGGGGCACCTCTGGAGTTGGCGCCTGCGGACGTCATTCCCTTCTTGAAGGCTCCAACGAGACCGCCATGAGCCCCCATCTCGTCTGCCGCCCCGGCGCTCCTGGTGTTTCGTCGCCGTCGGCAGGCTCGGTTGCTAGGGTATTCCTTCGCGTGAGCTCCGCTCCGCGGGCTGTTTGTTGGGCCGGAGGCAGCCTTCTTTCCTTTCTCTTCCGTGTTCGTTTGACCGGAGGTGGCGGAGCGTGTTTCAAATCTTGTTTCCACCCCGGTCCCGTTGTTTTGCATTGCATTCTGCATTCTTCTTCTTAATGAAAATGAAAACGCAAGTCTTTTTTGCGTTTCGAGAAAAAAACTTCATAAATGCAATTTTCTGCTTTTATAGTTGATATAAAACATCTAATCTAACTTTTCATAACATATAAACACGTGCGTGTCGCACGTGCATTTCCACTAGTAAGATAAAAGTGCAACAAGAAGATCAAAGTGCTCAAGTTACTAGATGAGAGGAAAAGAAGATCAAAGTGCTCATAGTGGTTGTTTTCCTAGAGATAGATACTTGTGTAGATACTTAAGTGTTCTAGCTTGGTTATGAGTATTTTCTATAAAACATTGTTACAAGTACAAATGTTGATGGCTTCAATAGAAATTGTGAGTATGGTTTACTCGGTTCTGTGCTCGATGCTCAACATTAAATGTATGATGATATATGTTTGTTTTATAATTAATTAGTTTATTTTACATAGTTTCTATAAGTATATATTAGTGTGTCGTTATAAGTTTATAATAGGTGTCATAAAGTCAGTCGTTATATCTCCTACACAGCATCTGACGGTCGGTCGTTAAAAAATTATAGCGACACCAGTATCAACATCAGATACAAGGGTCATTAAAAAGATATAGCGATCGATTGTATGTCGTTGAAACAGCTTTTAGCAACCCATTAGGCAACACTAAAGATAGGATGTGGTAAAGTGATAATAATAATATGTCTAAATACATAGCAAAATAGATGAAAAAAATAAAGCGACTTATAATTTGGAAAGGGGGAGTACTCTTTATATATACGAGTGTGTCATTTGTCAAAGCTGATATAGTATATGTTTAGACACGATCAATCAATAGAACAAAACTCATTCGACTAGTGATTGGCATCAATTCTAGTAGAAGTGTGTGAGATCAGACTGTGCTATCCTTTCGTCCGGTTCCTAGCTGCTGCTGGCCGTGCACGTGTCCGTGGTCGCTGCCGCTGGTGGTGTCGAGGAAGTAGAGGAGGCCGCACATGAGCACGCTGCAGGCCAGCATCGGTATGGGGCCAAACGTCCAGAGGAAGAGCGCGAGGGAGACGTAGAAGGCGCGCAGGCCGAGCGACCAGGCGTAGCTGCCGCGGTTCACCGTGCGCGCCACGTACGCCGCGAACTCCTGGCGCGCTTCGTCGCCGTCGCCGTCGCCGGGCCCGGGGGCAGGCCGCCGAGGAGGAAGCTGGCGTGCGCGTACAGGCGGATGGCCTGCACGTTGCAGACGAAGGCGAGCATGAAGCAGAGCGACACGGCCAGGTACTTGGCCGCGAACACCGCCCCGGCCTTGCTCCCGTACACCAGCCGCGGCGCCGGCTTGGAAGAAGAGGAGGAGGCCGGAGACGTGACGCCGATAAAGACGCTGATGACGGAGACCAGCGTGATGGCCGTGGTCGCCAGCACCGTCGACGCCATGATGTTGTTCCGCAGCGTCTGCACCGCGAGCACGCCGTTCTTCTCCGTGTTCTGCGCTTGCGTGCCATGGCGTTGAGGGAGTCAGAGAGAGGAGAGACCGAATCGAAGATGAGATGAAGATGAGATGGGAGGGGATCGGAGGTACCGACGGCCATCATGGCGGCGACCCAGCGCTTGCGTGCCATGGCGTTGAGGCCGATGACGGTGCGGGTGGGATGGCGCAGGATCGCCCAGAGGAGCCACAGGTGGTAGCCGGCCACCGCCGCCAGGGCCAGCGGCACCAGCACCAGGTCCAGCTGCTCCTCCTGGAACATAGTAGTGCCCCTCTGATGCCTGCCGCTTCCTCTCTCTCCGATCGACGCGGGTGGATGGATGGTTTGGGGCAAAATGGAACTGGATCCTCCTCTCTCCTTTCGAGTGAAATCAGGAGTCACGACGGCACCATCTTTTTTTCTGGGCCGCTCAAACCAGCAAAACGGCAACGTGGGCAAGCAACTCACTCACTCGTGAGTCGTGACTGCGTGGCGGCTCCTGCGGCTGCGGGGTACGCGCGCACCAGGCCTGCAAAGTGCGAGTTGAACACTCCGTCAGCGCGCACCCATTAGTAGCCTAAGGCTGGTCTGTTGGTGCTGACTTTGGTGTTACGTGTTCCTTACTTTCGTAACGGAGGAAGTATTGCCCCCCTGATTATAAACTGCACTCACAACCCTGCACACACCACACGTCCGAGAGATATGAGATATGACAAGCCGCCATGAGGCTTGATAACCATTGTTCTGTCTGGAAAACACAAACTCAGGCAAATGCATGATGTCTGTGCTTGAGGGATATATACAGCAAATAAAATGAGGATTTTCAATGCATGACAGTATATGTTTCACATGTTCTGGTCAGCGATGGGCTGTCATAGTGCCCATTTTATTACAAATTGCGTGTCCTATTGCATGTCCATTTTGCAGAAAGAATCGAGTACCACGCTTGCAGACAGCTGCCGAGTTACACGATTCTGGCAGTAGCTAACCAGAGTTCATTTTAGTCTGTAACTTTCTAAGGTTCAGGCTTCTGACTAGTATACAGCAAGAGACCAATTGAGGACGATAGTCCAGCGAACATAGTCCCCGGATGGCAGAGAAGGTGCAAATTACACATTGATTCTGTTGGGATTACATGGTTCCCCAGTTCTTCAGAGAGCTCTTATTTGATCCATCAGAAGATGTGGACAATGTCATAGGCAAATCTGATCATGTTAAGGATGAATTTGAGGGTATATGTTGACAGTATGGCTACTTCAGTCATAGAAAGCTAGGGGAATCATTACACAAAATAGGTGCAACAAACTAAAAGTCCATCACAGCAGACGTCTTAGATGAGGCACCTACAACAGTAAAATCTCAGGCCACAACTAAGTCACATAACACTACTATATTGCTGCTATAAAGGATTTGGTAGTCACAATACTTTGTTGCTAAGTGTTAAGTGAATGAAACCTATCAACCCACAAACATAGCAAAAAACACATCAGAGGCATATATTAGCAGTTAGAATGATAATAAAGTCTTACGATATCAAGGATACGTCCAAAACAACACGAAAGACTGCAAAATAGAAAGAAAAAAATGTTAGAACGTTACAAGAGAAAAAATGCATGTAATTATCAGCAATTACTCGGAAGTTAAAATGGGAGCAAATATCACCAGAAGAACCTATCGAGTACCTTTAACAGGGAGGTGAACCCTTGCTAATGGCATGTTTCAACAGAATTCATAGTTTTGACATCACTATGTTTTGAACTTCTGGTGAATGATAAAGGAATATAATAAATTTTCATCAGCTTTTCTCAGCACCAATAATTCTTACCATCAGGCCCCCAATAACTCCTTCAATTATAATCCTGTTCCAACTGTCAAAGTATGTATGGACCGAAAATTTGGCCTTCATCAAAAGCATCAGAGATGCAACCATCATCACAAGAAAGTAGAACACAAATCCCATCAAGCCTGTAAACCCCCATATTCCAGCAACAACTCCACTAATGATTGACAAGAATGTCCGGCTGAAAGGCACAGAAAGTTGTCCTTTGGTTAGCTTAGTGTAAATGAGTAAAGCATTCTAAATGAAATATCAAGAAGGCAGATGCAGCTATGAAAAGATTGATAGTAACAAACACGTAAATTTAGTACCTAGTTGACCAGGAAGTAGAAAACAAAATCTTCACATGAAAAACTTTCAGAGCCTTTAGGTGACAAGTAAGGGAGTTACAGCATGTCCACTTGACATTTATTAGATACTGAAAGTGTAACAACTTTCAGCATTAATTGGACAACTATGCATTTGAAGTTTTGAAAAAAATGTTTGAAGGATGAGCTCAAAATAGAATGTCATTCGTATAGAACATGAGAGTATGAGACACATGACCACAAGATACCACTCAACATCTCTCTTTTGCTCATTTCTTTGATTCATTTCTCAATTCAACCAAAATATGGTAATACTCAACTACTCCATATTTCCTTAACTTTCTTTGGATCTAATACTTGCATAATCTAAATGAAGCTCGAAATCTCAGTCACAAAGCAAAGGGCTTCAATTATTTTTCAACAGAACTCTGTATGTTCAGACCCCCCTATACCAGTGATTAACTCGAAAGAGCTGGTGCGGTACCGAATTGCGAAATCCAGCATCTTCTGCAGCTCTAACCATTTCACTATCCCATTGCCTCCTTTCCGAATTGCCGTACGACCGTACCAAACCCAGCATCTTCAGCTCCAATCACAATTCTAGTGCTAAAAGTATTTTATCCTCGCCTATCAATCAACAACACAGTACCTAAAATGTCGACCCTACACTGAGAATCTATTACTATGAACTAGAGTTTAATCATAAGTCAGCAAGATCTTTGTCGTACATGAGACTCCCAGGTCGCACAAATCGGAATCGTAATCGAGATCAAACGAAACCTAGACATGCCTACTGACTAGATCAGATTTATGTAACCCAAATTTTGCAAAGGAGGCAAGGGTGGTAGGAACCTGTAGTTGATTGATCTGACGTTGCTGACGAGGTTTTCTGCGTGGAAGATCGGAACGTCGCCGGAGAACCCGCCGCCCGCCGCCGCCGCCGCCATCTCTAGTTAGTTCGAGGCTTCGAGCAGTGTGTGAGACCTGGTAGCACTAGCAACACTTTTGCGTATATGGCCTCGAGTATGTTCTGTTTTGTGTCCGAGGCCAGGCAGGCCAACACCGGCTCCGCGGCTCGTGTCGCCATTCTGCTTTCTGCTGACGTAGGTGTGTGCCAAGCTAGTCAATCAGAATTTTGACCATAATTTTTTTAGAAAAACTGTACATTTTCTCTCTTAACTTTTATGAAAGTCCACTTTTTCATTCTGAACTTCAAAATCTAACAAAAATTTTTTTTAACTTTTCAAACCGTGTATTTTACCTTCCTAGAGCGGTTTGAAAACAGTTTTGCTACCATAATGATGGTTTTATCTTTTTTATTTATTTTAGCTAAATTTTTAAAAAATTATAGTAAATCACAGAAAAATCTTAAAATGAAAAATCTAATTTTGTTCAACTCCACATGAGTAGATCTATACAGTGAATCAACCTACTAATGCACCGGATTTTCTTTTCTACATCCACACGCGAAAAACGCCCCCCGCTGAGGAGCCCCATCTTGATCCACCCAATCTATTGTACCCAGAAAAACAACGCAATTAGAATGAACAGACTAGATTCGATTTAAATCATTCTCTCTCCTTACTCATACACATCCGACAGTTCAGATCGAAAGTGTCACATCCTCCTCCCTTCCATCTCCCACGCCCGGGCTTGCCCCACCCCGCGCCTAGCAGTCAGGGTTCGATTCCTGGGCTGTCCCTTTTTCCTATCCTTTTCACTCGAGCGACATGCAATGAAAGAAAAACCCAATTTCCGCCGCCGCCACCTGGTTGCCAACACGCTAGGGTTTCCTGGCCGACGTCATGCCTGGTGCGCTGGCAGCGCGGGGCAAACGCGGTTGTGCGCTGCCCTGCACACGCCTCTGTGTTTGTGGGCAACCCCTGCTCATGGCCGGCTGCTGGATGTAGCCGTCGCCTTGCGCACGGCCGACTGCGGGATCTGGCTGTGCCCGGCGGCCAATGCATGGTCACGATTCTGGGGAGCAGCACTGGGCAGTCGCCGGGGCCGAGGTCGACGGGAGGCCTCTGGGACGTGGTGCCGCAGACGGGACCGGGCCTCCGGACAAGGGCAGCACACGTAGGAGCGGGTCTCCGACCGTGGCTGGCCACGAAGGAACACGACTGCGACAAGGTGCATCTCATGTTTCTTTCCTCCTCAAATCTGAGTTCTGATCTACATTTCCACACGTTCTGTTGGCTGCTTGATTTTGGGGAGCATGAAAGCGACGTGAAGGTCTGATCTGGATTGTTTTTCCTCTTTTATTGGATTCTTGATTTTGGGCAGTATGAACGAGACGTGAAGATGGAGTTCCATGGAGGTCATTGGTGTGACTTGCATGCCTCCGCAGCCATGGCCTGGGAACCGGAGTAGGTGCCACACAGAGCTAAAGTTCGACACATCGCAGAGTTCATGATGGTATGGTTTCCTTCTCGAATTCTTTTCATGTTGTTCATGTTCCTCCCAATTTTCCACAAATTTAAGTACAGAATGGTTTAGCAATCCGTGATGGGTTCTTGGTTGTTTATACTATTTACCTCTTTGAGAAAAGAACAGTTTAGCAAGATCGATGGCAGCATTGCTCTTTCTGTACCTAATAAAAGTTAATACATACTATTTGTTTGTCGACCAAATAAATCATTGATTAAGTAATTCTAACAGAGACTCAACTGATTATCATATACTTTTACATGGTTTGGACCAACAGATTAGACAGAGGACGGTTCAACTAATCTTTTTTGATCTTCACGTGCAGGATTACTAGGAGTATCTGTATACTCTTTCGTTTTTTCAAGTTGACCGTGCACCTGGGTGTCATAGAGAACGAAATCATGCTGGTGAGAAAGCACGTCACTAGCCTACTTAATTTACTTTTGGATTGTGCCAAATCGATGAAATTATAATCCAAGAATCGAAAGTCATTGCCCATTGCAGTAGTTGTCTGCATTGTTTCTTGTGTAGGATGAGCAGAGAGAATACATTGAGGTATGGAATTGCCCTTTTAATTCTTTCCATTCGTTCATTTCCAGGAACCCAATTGAGCCTACAATGCACTTGTTCTAGGAGATCTCTTGCCTACTACTACTGTGAGTGAGCAAGTTCTTCCAGAATAATTAATTGGCCACCACAATGAGGACACTTCTCCCTGATATTAATGATAGAGTGACTATCGGAGCCTGTAAAGGATGACCAGGTGATGGAATCTTGGATTCATTACCTGGAGGCCAGGAATGGAGATGCATCCCTCATCATAAAGCAATGAAAAAGGAGGAAGAGCAGCTTGAAGACATAGACAGAGAAGAGGAGGAAACCAGGAAGAGGGAGGAGGCTACAATACTTGCTGTTCATCCGGAGACACAATATAGCAAGTTAGATGAGGTGCTTATTATGAAGACAAATCATTGGAGCTTCTACTTAAGAGAAGATGGATAGATTGAGCGAGTATGAAATTCCTACTGTGTGTCGAACCCATGTGTTCTGCTTCCTTTAATTTGCTGACGATGGTGGTGTTGCTTGGTTGAGCTACGAAAGTTTCAAACCTCAAGATGAAGGGCCACAGATAGAAGTGGAGAAGAATGGTGTGGCTGGAAAGCTCAAACCAGGTTTTTTGTGTATGTGTTTGTTGTGTGACATTCATTATGTGACACAATGAAGTGTAATAATTCATACATAATGGGAAGTATTGAGGACCAAATTCTTGTTACAGATGTCATTATTTGATTGTTTCCATTTGCATCCCTAAAATAAATCCGTAGCGTTAGCACGGGCACTCTACTAGTATATAATATAGTATGTTTTAATACAAAATTTTTGCTAGTCTTTTTCTTTTTTATTTATTTCGGCTAAATCTTTAAAAATCATAGTAAATTATAGAAAAATCATAAATTAGAAAATCTAATTTTGTTGGACTCCACGCCATTTCGTTGGAGCCATGTTATAGGCACGATAGAGACGCAAACATCCAAAATTTTGGACGTGGGATGCCGTTTCCTAGCTCAGACGTGAAGCTTAGAGCATGTTGAACCCATTTCATCTCTTTCACATGCATGAAACTATTGAAAACCCATTGAGAACGTTAAGTTTCATCCAAACTTGTTTAACCAACCTCGATACAAAATATAATGTCATGGATTGTCTATAAAACTGTGAGATGAAATTATACACTAGGAGAGTCCATTTTATCTATCAAACCACAAGTCTAGAGATGATTAGACACACTTGAAAACCGTGAAATGAAAGTATACTAAGATTGACCTTAGGGCGCACCAACCAAACTAGCCCTTCATCTCTGGCATGTCTGATTAGAGTTTTGAGTCTCTGTCCCTTCCTAATGTTATCATAACGATTTAACACTA